>PVIW01003437.1:66377-168152 GCA_004026585.1 Noctilio leporinus | reverse complement strand
TAAGTGCCCATCAGTGGATGATTGGATCAAAAAACTTTGGTACATTTACACAATGGAATTCTATGTAGCAGAAAGAAAGAAGGAACTTGTACCCTTTGCAACAACATGGATGGAACTGGAGAGTATTATGCTTAGTGAAATAAGCCAGTCAGTGAAGGACAAATATCATATGATCTCACCTCTTACGGGACAATAATGAGCAAAACTAACAACAACCAAAACAGAACTAAGTATATGAATACAAGGAATAGGCCTTCAGTGGTCAGGGGAACGGGGTAGGGGGGAGGGAGAGGTAGAGGCAAAGATGGGGAGCAGCTTAGACAAGAACCTAGTATGGGGGAGCCATGGACGTGGACAACAGGTGGGATTGACTTTGGGGGGAGTGGGTGGGTGGGTGGGGGGACAGAGGGGAGCAAAAAGGGGATGGATGTAATACAACAACAATAAAATTTAAAAAAAAAAGAAAAAAAATGGTGTTGGGAGAACCGGACAGGCACATGCAAAAAAATGAAACTAGACCACGAACTTACACCATACACCAGAGTAAACTCAAGATGGATAAAAGACTTAAACATAAGCAGAGCCACAATAAAAGCCCTAGAGGAAAACATAAGGAAAAATATTGCAGATATCCCACGCAGCAAAATTTTCACTGAAATATCTCCCAAGGCAAGGGAAATAAAGGGACAAATAAACAAATGGGACTACATCAAATTAAAAGCTTCTGCTCAGCTGAAGAAAACATTGAGAAAATAAAAAAGGAACCAACCATCTAGGAAAACATATTTGTCAATGACACATCAGACAAGGGGTTGATCTCCAAAATATATAAAGAGCTAATACAACTCAACACCAGGGAGACAAACAACCCAATTAACAAATGGGCAACGGACCTAAACAAAGGACACTCCTCCAAGGAAGACATACAAAGGGCCCATAGGCATGAAAGAATGCTCAACATCACTAGCCATCAGAGAGATGCAAATTAAAACCACAGTGAGATATCACCTCACACCTGTCAGAATGGCCATCATGAGCAAATCAATGAACAACAAGTGTTGGAGAGGACGGGGGGGGGGGGGGGGGGGGGGGGGACCCTGGTGCACTGCTGGTGGGAATGTAGGCTGGTGCAGCCACTATGGAAGACAGTATGGAATTTCCTCAAAAAACTGAAAATAGAACTGCCCTATGACCCAGTGATTCCACTGCTAGGATTATACCCAAAGAATCCTGAAACACCAATTTAGAAGAACCTATGCACCCCCATTTACAATAGCCAGGTGTTGGAAACAATCTAAGTGCCCTTCAGTGAATGAATGGATTGAAAAACTTTGGTACATTTACACAATGGAGTTCTATGCAGCAGAAAGAAAGAGAGAACTCCTACCATTTGTGATAGTATGGATGGAACTGGAGAGTGTCATGCTTAGTGAGATAAGCCAGGCAGTAAAAATGAAATACTACATGTTCTCACTTAATACAGGAGACTGATGAACAAACAAACAAAACAGAATCAGAGACATGAATACAGGGAACACACTTTCCGTGTGTAAGGGGAGGGGATGGGGAAGGGGGAGAAGGAAGCGAGGAAGGGGAACAGTGTAGTCAAGGAACCAGCATGGATGACCCATGGCCACAAACAACATGTAGGATTGACTGTAGGGCAGGGATAAGAAGGGAGGGGCAAAGGAGGGCAGAGGGAGAAAAATTAGATGAAAGTGATATAATAAACAATAAAAAAATATATATCTAAAAAAATAAAATAAAAGATCCACCTTAGCCATTGCCTCTTTCAGGGAGCTTTCTCAGAACTCTGAGGTTGGGTTACTGCGTCCTCACTGTGTCCTGTCCTGTGCCTCCCCACAGCTTGTCACACAGAACCTTTGACGAGAATGTCTTATTTATGAGTCAGTATTTCCAGAAGTCTGGGCTTCTGGAGGATAGGAGCTGTGTCTGAATCATTCCTGTCCTCTCAATGTCCACCATGGGCCTTGGCACACTGGACGGTCTCAGTGAGTTTTGATGGAAAAGGAAAGTAACTCCATGATTAATTAACACTAAGAGTTTTCTGTGTGCCTGGCACCGAGGTGCTTTCTGATTGTCCCAACAGCCCTGGGACCACTCAGCACTCTTAACAAAGCCCTCTGCACCCAGAGGCTTCTCCCAGAGGCTCCACTAATACTTGTCCAGACCCTACCTTCCATTCCAACCCAGGGATTGGATTCATGTCCACCCTCTCCTCTTACACCTGGGCTCACCTCTCTACCTGGCCTCTTCAGGTGGGATCCAGGGTCCGGTTCTGCCTCTGTTTCACTTCCACCTCTGATACAATACTGGCTCTCACCCCCCACATCAAGCTCTGCAGTCTGCATACTTAGCCTGCTTCAACCCAGGGGACAGCTAAGGCTCCAGGACCTCAGTTCCAACCTAGCACGACAGGTCCTTGATTATATTTACACCACTGTGCTAAAGATAACAAGGAAGCTCAGTCAAGTTAAGTAATGTGCCCAAGGCCCTGCTTGGCTTCTGTCCTGTGCCAAGACCCAGGTATAGCATCTCCTCCTGTGTGGAGGGCCTATTTTCTCTTCTTTAAAACAGCCCCTTCCTATAGCCCTTTTTTGAAGGCCCACCTACTTGTCCACTCCACACTTTGATTCTGAGACATCCAGGCAGGGGCTGTTCCCTAGCACTGCTCCCCAAAGCCAGCCTGATGCACAGAATAGCCTCGGGGGAGGGGGGAGTGTCAGTGGGTGCTCCCCAGTCTCCCCCTGGCCTCTGTGGATGATCGGCTGCCAAAGGTCCTTGATAACCTCCTTTGCATTTGGTTTGGTACAAAAGAAGCAAAGCTATCAAATGCATTTTCTTGTTAATATTTTCTTTGTAATGGATACTAAATCCCTCTGTAAAAAACACCCTCATCCTCAACCTCTTAAGGAAAGCTAGTCATGGTATAATGGCTTAAATAAAATAATTGTGTAATTCTGGGGAAAGTACCAATTTCTACTTTATCCATTCTGTCCTGAGAACACCAAGCTCTCAGGTGAAACTTTTGAGGCTGTGAAAAGAAAGTGCTTTGGAAATAGATAAAATTGGTTTCAAATTTTCGCTTTGCCCCCAGGAGCTACGGACCTCTGGGAAGAAACCTGAGAGGCATCCCGTGCTCTGCCCTCTTCCTTACTCACTGCAGCCAGTCTTTCAACGGGTCCTGCCAGTGGGACCTGAATGGTTCTCCAATCTCGGCTTCATTGGAGAGGTAGTCTGGTGATTAAACACTTAGGCTCTGGAGTGATATTGTTTGAGCTTAAATCCCAGTTTTCTTAATTAGTATGCCATCCTGGGTAATTTACTTAACCTCTCAATGTTTTAGTTTCCTCATCTGTAAAATCAGGATTAAGAATCTTGGGTTGTTAACAAGATTCAATGAACCAATCCGTGTAAAGTACTAGTATAGCTCCTGGCCCAGAGCAGGAGCTCCTGAACGTGAGCTCTTCTTGTTATTTCTGATTATCTCCTTTGTTCAGGAGATTATCATGCAACGCCACATTTCCTCTTGCCCCCAGCACCCATCCCCTACCTCTGATCAGTCTCCTGCCTGATTTCTCTCCTCTAGTGCTTCTTCTCTGATCCATACTCTGTGCCATTGCCAGAGTATTGTCTCTAAAAGCAGACTTGATGTGTGATGTTCAGATGAGAAACCCTGCCCCCTGTCAGTTGGATAAGGCACAAACTTGCTAGCTTTGTGGATAGGGCGCTCCATTATCAGGGTCCCTGAATACCTCCCAACAGTCTTAAGAGGGAAGTATTGGCCTCCCTCATTTGTTGCCCCAGAGTAGTTCATTAAGTGTCCCAAGGTCCTACAAGTTATTCATTGGTCTAATCTTCTGAGCTCAGATCCTGTGCTCTGTGTATTGATGAATATTGCCACCTCCCACCGCGACCATAGACCATTCAACCAAATGTGAGTCTTGGATAAACAAGAAAGGAACAGTGCATCAGGTGAGAAAAAGATGAGCTGTGTGGACACATCGTGGTGGGCTACCTGACTGGGGAAAGCTTCCTGGAGGGCCTGGGGCTCTAGGCACCTGGAGGGGACAGGGTCTTAAGGGAAATACTGGAGAAAATACTGAAGCTGTAATTTCAGAATTATGTTATGAGATGAAGTGAGATTCACATCTGAGTGGAAATGGGCTTCAGATGCTGTTCTCTTTGTCCCCAACACTGGCAGAGCCCTGGGAAGTGCTGAAGTTTTGCTCTCCATTTCAGTTACTGTCCGTGGAGTGGGAGTTACATGCTAGGTTTCAGGTCTGGCCCGGTCCTCTTTGTTATTCATAGATTTTCGGACTTTGGGTTGGTTGGGGATTGGTGAAAGGTCCCCCTCTCTTGAGTTCCTTCCTTGAAAATAGCCATCCCCAAATCCGCCCATTCGCTCAGCAAACCCTTCCAGATTCCCGAGGGTCACCAGGCCTCAGTGCTGGAGAGGCAGGGAACAATCAGAAGTGCTCCGTGGTGGTACAGTGGTACAGGTTGTCTAGTGGTGAGAATACCCCCACGCAATGAGAATACTGTGTGGAAAGTTCCCTGTGGCCCAGGGTGGGGAGAACTGGGGTCTCAGAGGGGATACCTAAGTAAGCTTCTCAGGGGGCCTTTTCCTTCAAGAGGACTACTTGGGTTTATTTCAAAAAGCAAGTTTGGGTTATTGCTTTTTGTGATTATGATTTCAGAGCAATATGCTCTTGTTTGGTGTTGTGGAGGTTTTAGGGCATGCAGGGTAAAGAAGTCGTTTGGCAGAGTCCCTGATTTGGGGGACCTAAGATGTAGTTCCGCCTTCTTGTTGGAATTTTTAAACTGTAAACCAGAGGTAGAATCATCACCTCCCAAGATCTTATAGCTGAAGCGCCAGGCAGAGTCTACAGGTCACATGAAAGGGGGAGCACACTCTCTGGGGCTATGCTCGGGGCCCCATGAGCTAGTGCGAAAAGGACGGTGGCCTGGGACGCAGGCAACTCTCCCACCAACCCGCTGAGTGACTGCACAAGTCACTTAACCACACCGAGCCTCAGTTGCCTCCTTTGTCCAGCAGGGACAACATGACCTTGCCTGGTAGCTAAAATGGAAGCTGCTAGTTCCAGGTCTCCCATTTCTAGGCTGCGTGCCACTCATTCTCAGCCTATTTCCCTGTAAGACAGGATGGTGAGGCTCTGTGCAGAGAAAGAATGAGAGAATATTCTCCAAGGGCTGTTTAGCTTTGACATCCCATGCATAAAACAAGAGCCAGATTGGACTGTTGCTTAATTCTATCCAAACTGCCAGATAGGCATTTGAATAAGTAATCTAATACATACATTTTTATTCTATTCAATATTCAGGTCGTCTCCTGGCTGGAATGAGTATTCGGAATGATGATTGCTTAGAAACATACCATTCCAAATACGAATGAGAATATTTTTACAATATTCAGTTCAACAAGGATGGGAAGGTATGAGATTAGGTTCTGCAAATAATCACATCTTTCACATCTTGGACGCCTATACACATGCTTAAACTACACGCCTTTCTTCATAACCTTGGAAATGCAAATCCCTGGGCTCACAGAGGCCCAAGCATACCTCCTGTGCTAAGTCAATTCCCATGTGCAAATGGTGGAGCAGGGCAAACAAGATGTGACCTCTCCCCTGTGCTTGAGGCCCTGCTACCACCTCCTCCCCCTCTGACAAACCGTGGTCTGGTCTCCTTGCGCTCCAGCACAGACAGAGAGCTCACCACTTAAAGCAGCTGAACCCACCAGCAGGCAGCATTAACTTGGGAAAATAGCCTCTCACATTGAGCAGTCTCCCTGCTTCTGGTTCCCACAGTGATCCTTGTTCAGCAATCTCCTTCTGCCCTGAGAGTCCTGCAGGGATGGAAGGCAATGACCCTCTTCTTTTCACCAAGTCAGCCTTTTCCCCATGCTGAATCCACACTCCCTCTAACCAGAAACCTGCTCTCTGTCCCATCACAGGGCTCTGTGGGGATCAGCCTAGGGGACACCAAAAGCCAAGGTAAGCTGAAGATGCCCTGGTGAGTTTCTTTTTCTCTAGCTCCTGATGCCAGAGGAAAAGGAATTCACCAGTAGGCCAAAGGCCATTACTGAGAACCAAAGCTTTTAAAGTAACAGGGACAGAGTGGCAAGTCTAAGGAAACTTGCCAAGGCTTTTCAGGAAACAGAAAACACAACCAGGGAAGGGAGACCTTTCGATTATAGCAGGAGGGACGGAGAGGGTTACCCTATGAACTGTTCCTAACCAGCACTGTGCCCGTTTCAGAAGGTGTGTGTGTGTGTGTGTGTGTGTGTGAGTTTGAATGCTTATGAGTGAGCACCGATATACTCACTGGTGCCTGGGTGACATTGGTATAGAGGAAATTCCTTTCTTGACCAATTGTCACGTCCTTGAATATTCACTCACAGGCCACCTTCTCTCGGCATTTCCTAACATTCCCATTTACCTTAACCCGGAGAAAATTTTCTGTGCTTTCCTCTGTATTGCCCACTTCCTTGCCTGTCTGCACCCTTACATGGTGGGCACCTTCTTGAGGGACTGGGCTGGGTCTGATTCATGTTTGCTTCCCTGCGCCTGACACAGTGTGGGTGTTTTCTACATGCTGGGCACATGAATGTAACTGTGGAAAGGGGTTGAGTCCTTTTCCAGAGCTCTTACTCTGCCTGCTGCCATGTTTTTCTTCTCTTATAAGATTCCAAACTGATGCAGATTAAGTAGAGCATAACTCCCACAGCTGGGTCTGTAGGGGGATCACTTGGGGAAACCAATGGCATCCATGTTTCCGAACGGCCTCTCTGTGAGAGGTGGAATTCGGGGTGGAGAGTGCTGTTTCTCCAGCCTCCATCTGCTTTGAGCTGACTGTTCCCAGCCATGATCTGCCGTCCTCCCCTGCCTGGCCCCTCTGGAGCAGCCATTCCTCCAGAGCTGACACTCACATTTTCCTTCTCTAAGGCCAAGTCACAGCTGAGGGATGCTCCCCGGGCAGATGTGCAGGCTTCTTGCTCACATCTGCATATCAAAGGGGCAGGGAGAGTTGCTTGGCAGGAGGCCCTGGCTCAGCAGTAGTGCTGCTTGGCAAACCTCAGCTGTGGGAGGATCTCTCCCTGTACTGTACTTGGCCAAGGAACTCAGCCAGGCACTAGGCTGTTCAGCGATGGCCTTTGTCCTACCTGGGGAAGGTTGTACTATGATGCATTGCTAGGGCGTAGAAGAAACTATAACATCTCTTAGCCTTCCACGGGGAGGTTAATAAAATCAGTAGGCAAGGTGCAGAGAACTAGTGTCTTAGGCAATGTCACAGAGGGAAGAGAAGGGAAAATGCACTCTTATCTATTCACTTAATAAGAACAGCCCAACAACCCCATTGGTAGAGGGTTCACCTTGCACTGAGCAGTGAGTGTAAGGCAGCAGATCATTAAATGTGTGAACCTGTTTCACATCTGAAATCTGCCACTTTCAATGTCTTAGGCCTTCAGTAAGTTCTTTAACTTATTTTGGTATTAGTTTCCACATCTATAAAATGAAATGATCATTTTACCTGCTGGATAAGAAGAATTAAATGGGTTAAGCCCAATAAAGTACTTAGCAGAACATGTGACAAGCATTTAGTAAACATCAGTTCTTTTTGGGTACTTGGTTTACTGCACATTTACTGTGTGTCAGGAATCATTTTGGATACCTTAAATATTTTGTCACATTTATTTCCCCAAATAAATTGCCAAGATAGGTATTATTACTCCTGATTTGCAGTCAAGTAAACTGAGGCCTAGAGATATCAAAATACAGTTACTTTCGAACTTGCCCTGGCTGAGCAGCTCAGCTGGTAAGAGCATTGACCTGTACACCAAAAGGCTGTGGGTTTGATTGCCTTGGTTGCAGGTTCAATCCCTGGTTGGGATGTGTACGGGAGGCAACCGATCCCTCCCTCTCTCTCTCTCTCCCTCCCTTTCCCTCTCTCTAAAATCAATTAAAACATATCTTTGGGTGAGGATTTAAAAAAACAGTACTTCTGAAGTCCACACAGCTTATAAAGGGACTGTCAGATTTAACTCTGGGGCCAATGAAAGCCAGATATAAGTGTCACTCTTGAGGCAGGGCCAATGTTGGACAGTTCCAAGGGGAAGGAGGCCTAAGCCTGCATGTGGACCAGGGGAGGGGAGAGGAGGGAGCCGGATTCCTGTCCAGAGTGGCTGAGATCACAGCAGGAAGGATGTGCTTTGTGTCAGCTCTAATGGGAGAAGCATGGAGGGGAATGGGAAAGCAAGTGATAAGGACATCGATCGGGAAGGGCAAGAAACAGATAGCACAGGCTCCCAGGGAGAGGGCATGGCGGTGAGTCAGGGCCACAGCCAAGGCCAGAGTGGGCCTGCCAGAGCTGGCTGGCCCGGGCAGGCTCTTTCCCTGCCTGGGCCGGCAGATCACAGGACTGAGGTGAGGACCAAATGAAGGGCTGCACACAAAGTTCTTTTTAGATTGTCTAGAGCACAGCAGGTCCTCCATAAATGCATCTAGAGGGAAAATATCCATACTATACAATTTTAGAAAGAGTGACAAATTATAAAATTTAAAGAATAGTAGCAGAGGTTATTAGTTTAGTTATTCCTGGGTTTTTTTTTCCTATTACAGTCTGGGCCAACAGTAATATTATATTCATTATTAACGGGTGGGGGACCCAGCCTTCGCTGAGACTGTTGAAGGACTGTTGGAGCAGAATCTGTGCCAGGTTTCCATCACACAGAGGTCCACAATGCCTAAATTAGCACAAAAGAGACAGGCACTAGCCCTACTTGGAGAAGGAAGAGCATGATAGTGGGGTGTCTGGCCCTGAGATTCGTTTTCTGCTCAGTCCCATGCCTGAGCCCCAGAGAGAGGGGTTGGCAGGTAGACACTGTTTCCTACACGGCCACAGAGAGGGCTATGAATGTAGCGTGGGGACAATGAGCATTTTCCCATTTCTAGATGGAAAAGCCTGTGGCTTTGGCTGCTATAGTATTTCTTGTCCCAGCAGCTTGACATCATAAGCAGGAGCCAGCCCTGCAGAACATCAGATTCCTCTTGGTGGGCACTGGGAGCCAGGACTAGGGTGGAGCCTTCTTAGCTGTCTGGAGCAGAAAGCAGGGAACCTCATGGGAGGGGCTCAACAGGGAGGAAGCAACATGGTAGATGACACATGGAAGCAAAGAGCATCCTTTGTGAGCTCACTTGTGATGCCTCTCGGAGAGTTCCAGAAAATCTGAGTAAGATTTTGAGGGAGGCTGGAGCCCTGAGTTAGCAGGTCGAGGCAAGAGCCAGCAGAACACAGGTGCTGACTGCAAATACAACCCCATTTGTGCCCACAGGCGGGTGTGGTCTTCCACCCCAGATTGATCCCGGGGGTTTGAGACCATTTCTGAAGATAGGCGTGATTATACTTCTTTTGCGTATTTCCTCCCTTACCTCTGACATCCTGCTGGTTAGTAGGTCCTCTTTTTTTTTTTTTTTTAAGATTTTATGTATTAATTTTTAGAGATAGGGGAAGGGAGGGAGAAAAGCAGAGAGAGAAACATCGAAGTGTGGTTGCCTCTTGCAGCCCTCAACTGGGGATCTGACTTGCAACCCAGGCATGTGCCCTGACTAGAAAATGAACTGGTGACCCTTTGGTTCACAGGCCAGGGCTCAATCCACTGAGCCACACCAGCCAGGGCTAGTAGGTCCTCTTATTTCATCCTCACCAATATTTCCAAAATTCACTTCCTTCCTACTTCTCCAGCTTTATTTTGGGTGTATGAATAATAGGGTCTACTTTTCAGTGATTGAGGGTGGGTCACAATTATTTAATCATTATTACATTTAATACAGGAAATATAAGAACCCATAGAGTGAAGACTTTTCCCTGAAGGAGTTGCAATCTGATTTGAATGATTCAGCTGGAGACTCCTCAAAGTTGTCAAAGAATGAAAGAATTCCCTCACTCGTTCACTCGGCCAGCAATCAAACATTCGCAGAGCACTCTGCCAGGCTTGCCGCTGGCCCCTGGGGACACATGACCCTTGTACTTTAGGTGCTTTTGGTTTAGTGAGACCAGCGGACAATAGAGGCCGGTGCACTGAGTTACACTGTCAACAATGGCCAAACTGAAAGAACAATGCAGCTCATTTATGTGAAAAGACTTTCCCTAGGCCATTGCCAGACAATTTCTCTTCCTCATCCTCTTCCCTGGAAGATGTGCCTGAATGATGTGGGTGAGGGACAGGGAGGGTCCATCTTGCCAGCCCCCTGGGGAGGCAGCATGAAGGCAAGGAAAAGAGCTCGGGCCTTACAGCTAGATAGCTCTGGGTTTTAACCCCAGTTCTGTCCTTTGTTAGTTGTCTGACTGTCTGACCTTAGTGAAGTCACTTCACCTCTCTTTCAATTTCTTTAAGTGTAAAAAGGAAATAATTTTTATAAAGTGTATAGAATAGTCCTGGGCATATCATAGATACTCAGTAAATTGACGGAATTTTAATTTTATCCCAAATTGCAGGTTTGCAAAATTTGTTAGTGTTCATAGTAAATGACCTTTTACTGCAATGAGCTCCCGGGATGTTGAAATTCTATTCCAGCAGCCTAGCCCAGCTTATACGAACTAACAAATAGCCAAGACACGGCCTTCTCAGGGTCACCCATCTGAGACATCCAATTAAGATATACTTACTCAGTTCATTTTGTTTGTTTGTTTATTTTTTAATTATTACTATTGTTAATTAATTAATTTTAAATTTTAATTTTATTGTTGTTGTATTACATCCGTTCCCTTTTTCCTCCCCTCTGTCCCCTTCCCCACCCACCTGTTCCTCCACAAAGTTAAACCCACTTGTTGCCATGTTCATGGTTCTTCCATGATATTTCTTTGACTAAACTGCTTCCCTTCTTTGCCTCTTCCTCCCTCCCCTCCCCATCCCTCTCCATTCTACCCACTGAAGGTCTATTCATTGTATTCATGTACCTGGTTCTGTTTTGCTTGTTTGTTTTGTTCATTATTGTCCTATAATGGGTGAGATCATATGGTATTTGTCTTTCACTGACAGCTTATTTCACTAAGCATAATACTCTCCAGCTCCATCCATGTTGTTGCAAAGGGTACAAGTTCCTTGTTTCTTTCTGCTGTGTAGTATTCCATTGTGTAAATGGACCAAAGTTTTTTGATCCAATCATCCACTGATAGGCATTTAGGCTGTTTCCAGCACTTGGCTATTGTAAATAGCGCTGCTATGAACATAGGGGTAACACAGGTGCTTGTGAATTGTTGTTTCAGGGTTCTTCAGGTATATTCCTAGTAGTGGAATTGCTGGATCAAAAGGCAGTCCCATTTTTAGTTTTTAAAGGAAACTCCATACTGTTTTCCATAGTGGCTACGCCAGCCTGCATTCCCACCAACAGTGCACCAGGGGTCCCTTTTCTCCGCATTCTCGCCAACAATACTTGTTATTTGTTGATTTGTTGATGACTGCCATTCTGACAGGTATGAGGTGGTATCTTATTGTGGTTATAATTTGTATCTCGCTGATGGCTAGCGATGTTGAACATTCTTTCATATGCCTTTGGGCCCTTTGTATGCTTCCCTCAGAGGGTTGCCTGTTCAGGTCCTTTGCCCATTTTTTAATTGGGCTGTTTGTCTCCCTGGTGTTGATTCTCATAAGTTCTTTATATATTTTGGATATCAAACCCTTGTCTGAGGTATCATTGGCAAATACAGTTTTTCATACAGTTTGTTCTCTTTTAATTTTGCTGGTATTTTCTTTAGTTGAACAGAAACTTTTCAGTTTGATATAGTTCCATTTGTTGATTTGTTCTTTTATTTCCTTTGCCCTTGGAGAAATATCAGTAAATGTATTTCTGCATAGGATATCTAAAATTTTACTGCCTATGTTTTCCTCCAGGCCCTTTATGGAGGCACTGCTTATGTTTGAGTCCTTTATCCATCTTGAGTTTATTCTGGTGTATGGTGTAAGTTGGTGATCTAGTTTTATTTTTTTGCATGTCACTGTCCAGTTCTCCCAACATCACTTGTTGAAGAGGCTGGCTTTTTTTTAACTCTATTTTATGTTCCTTCCCCCTTTGTTGAATATTAATTGACCAGAGAGTCCTGGGTTTATTTCTGGACTATCTATTCTGTTCCATTGATCTATATGTCTATTCTTTTGCCAGTACCAGACTGTTTTGATTACGGTATCCTTATAGTATAGTTTGGTGTCTGGTATTATGATTCCTCCTACCTTGTTCTTCTTTCTCAAGATTAAAAATATGGAACGCTTCATGAATTTGCATGTCATCCTTGTGCAGGGGCCATGCTAATCTTCTCTGTATCATTTCAATTTTAGTATATGTGCTGCCAAAGTGAGTACTATCTGTTCACTTTTTAAATTCCAAATCTCTAACTTGGTCTCTGGAGCATGCTAGTTGGTAGAGTCCCAGGCTTTCCCACATGCTGACTGCTGTGCTTGGGTCCAAGCTCCACATATGGAGTGGGGACAACAGCACTTATAACTGGTTCTATAGGAAGGAATCTCTCCCTCCCATCTCCTCTCCACCCACCCAGCTCCTGGAAAGCACCAAGAATAAATAAGGGCACATGTGGCAGGGGCATTCCTGTTTCTAGCTCTGTCCCAACAAATGAGACACAACAGATGACCAACCCTCTGGGAGTTGATTAGCAGCAGATTGGGGGTAGGCAGCGAGAGGTGGATGTTAGACAAAAGGAAGCTCAAGTTCTTCACATCAAACCCATCCATGACACAGAATTCAAAACCTGGGAGGGACTTCTAAAATCACCCAACATTGGTACATCATTTTTTCTGGGCCAGTTTGGGGAGGAGACTTATCCAAGGACAGGTAACCCTCTAGTGACAACGTCAGGACCCAGACTCGGGTCTCTTTAATCTCAGTCTGTGCCTTTGGTTCCTGGGCAACTTTGTTCAAGCATTTACAGTGGTTTCCTATTTCAAACGTATTAAATTCAAATGTTGTATTCTGGCATTCAGCATCTAAGAGACCTGATTCTTACTCTTGTTTTGCAGTCTTATTTCAAACTTAATAGACAACTTGAACGGGTATGTCCTGCTGTTAAAATTTTGATCCAAGTTTTCCTCTAGTTTTTAAAATCCCTGTCTTCTCTGGTTTCTGTCCTAGGATCTCTGGATCCTAGTTAAGTGTGTCTTCTTGATTCTGTCCTATCCTGACTGCTCTGGTCTCTCCATCTCCATTAGAGAGCCACCTGGGGGCCTATCTAGGAAGAGCACATTATGTTGTATCAGATGAAGCAGCTGAGAAGGAAGAAGAATCTAATGTGAGAGCTCGAACTAGAGGGGCTGGCCCAGCAGTGTCTAAGGCATGACTGCTTCTGATCATAGTCTGAGAGGCAGGCAC
This sequence comes from Noctilio leporinus, assembly GCA_004026585.1. NCBI lineage: Eukaryota > Metazoa > Chordata > Mammalia > Chiroptera > Noctilionidae > Noctilio > Noctilio leporinus. The sequence goes on along the minus strand of PVIW01003437.1, from coordinate 154,731 downwards.
CAAGAGGGTCTGAGGTGAAGGATAAGGAACCCATCAACAAAGTCTTACACAAGGGATGGGTAACTGGGAGATAACTTGAAAAAACAGGCAGAAAGGTAAACTCTGTAAGGCCTGTCTGAAAGCCAGGGCAACCTAGCCAAGGACCGTGACAGAAGGCCACCATCTGAAGCTGAGTATGATAATAAATGTGAGTCCTCTTGGGTGGCTGGGACCTTACAGCTGAGGAATTGCTTCTGGGGGCATCAAAAATGGACAGATACTCCCAGAGATTGAATCAGGACAGAAAGGGCACTTCCCAAGGCTGAGGGTGCCCAGAGGAAGCCACACTGAGCTGGAGTCAGGAATGGGAATGCACAAGGTGCCATGGGGGAGATGTTGGGTGTGATTTCAGAAGGAGCAGCAGTTTTGGTGGCTATGGATCACGAAGAGCAGAAGCAAGAGGTAGGCTAGGAAGTTCACCTTCATTTACATGGATGGATGGACTCAAGATCAGCCATGCCTTTTTCCCCCTCCTTCTTGGATAACGGACTGGACAGATTTATAATTTCTTAACTTATTTTTTTATCAAGTAAATCTTAGAGCCTACTCTGCATGATAAATCATATACATTCCCTGCCTTCAAGGAATTTTTGTGGGGTGATAGACCTTCATGTAAACTCAAAAGTTATGTGGAGTGGTAAGTGTGGCAGGAGGCAGCCACCAAGGGGTGTGCGGAGCAGACAGCAGGCACCTAACCCTGCCTGGAGGCAGTGAAGGCTGGGAGGAGGAAAGATGGCAGCAGGAGAAGTTTCTAGAAGAAGGTTATACCCGTTGAGGGAGGAAAGGAATTAGGTATGTAAAGAAGGGATAGGGGCAGATTGTTGCAGGCTTGGGAGGTGAACTAGCTGAAAACAAAAACAAAAACAAAACAGAATCCTTCAGTGCACAAGCAGGGCTCAGCCATGGGGAAACCAGCAGATCTTAGGTGTCCGAACGAGCAAGCTCGTGGCACCAGGAAGTTATGGACTCTTGGCTGGGGTTCAAGAGGAGAGTAGAGATTCATGTGTCCTATCAAAAGGGAGCCTAGGTTTGACGGCAGAAGCTTTACATATTGTCTTATTTACTCTTTCTCAGACCCACTACCTGGCATCTAGAGCTCATTGGCAAGGGTTTGGGCCCCAAACTCCGGCTAAGAAAAGTTGTAGGTTACTGTGCAAGAGTCAGACTTTTCTGTGTTTCTCTCCTCTGCAGCCTTGCTGGAATGGAATCACTGGTCATGGAGCAAAACTGGGCAAAGTGTGTCACAGCACTAGGGTTCCTACCTGTCCTTTTGTGGATGTCTTTGCTCCTTTCCCTCTGGCTCTGATGGGGCACTTTGGGCAGTTTTGTTGAAGCCAAGGCGCAGGCTAGGGGCATGAGGGAGAACAGAGGACTTAAATGTTGTTTTGTTTCTAGACCATTTGAGCCTCACACACCTGGGATAAAAAGACAAACAAACAAATCCCCCCACCCACCCACCCCATTTTAGTTCAGCTCAGCTGTGGGAAGTGCAGCCCTGGAATTGGAAGGCAAAGTCCCAGGTGAATAGTGCTAAGTAGTTTTCCCTCCTCATGAATATTTTTGCCCCAGCAAGCTGCCAGGGAGGGTGGGCTGAGATGAAGTTGGATACGGGCACTTTTGAGTCCAGTGGCCAAATAGTATCAGGGTGTTATCCCAGCAGCACCCTCAGCAGAGGGCTGTCTACAAGTTTTCAGCCAGGGACTGGCTGTCCCCAGTTCCCTGCCAACTGCCTCCTCTGGGACCTAGAGTCTCTTCATCCTTCATTTGAAACCCAACCAAGAGCCTAGACTTCCCTGGGGCCATTTGCATCCCAATATGTACATCTAAGAACTATCTGCTTGATTTTCCCGTCACTGAGCTCTGCACATTTGCTACTTTTATTGGGACTCCAGATGCTGACTACTTTCACGCTAATGGTGATTTCTCAAACAGCCAGAGGTACTAGATTTCTTGTTTAGTCACGTTCTTCCTTTTCCTTTCCTCCTTTATCAAACAGAACTGTGAGTTTGAGTCCCAGAGAGTCAAACACAGTGGGTAAGTTACCAAAGAAAAGGCAATGACAGCCATTGGTAGCACACGGTTGCACCCTGGTAAGAACATGACTGGCTGGAGTCCAACAGAATTCATTCTGAATCGGTGCTTAGCTACTTACAAGTTGAGTGGCTTCAACAAGTTACTTCACCCATCTCTGCCTCCATCATTTCTTCATCTATAGGGGTGATGAGTCCACTAGATACAATCTTCGTGAGAGGTAAATTGCACTGAATTCCTCAAGGGTTGAGACTGTGCTCTAGTCTCCTCATGCACTCAGTGTCCACTGAGCGCCTGATACGCAAGACGGGGAGAGTAAACAGCAGTAGTTCATAATATTTATCTGAGGAAGAATACATTTTGAACATCTAGCCACATCATGAAGGGAGAAAAAGGAAGAAAAGAAAGTAGTCATCTTATTCTTCACTGTATGAAGCTAGAAATCAAAGAGGCAAGGTGGCTGTAACGACAGTGCTCATGTTGCTCTCATCTCTGCTCAAGGTCAGACGTGCTCTCTTTTCCTAAAAGCAAATCCTGCTTCTCTAAAACATTGTTAACGTAATTAATGTATGTCATTGCCTTTGTTCCAGCATTAGCTACTCAAGCTAAATAACACATGGGTAGGTTTTGGCCACTCTAAGGAGGCGCTGTATACATGTATGCACGTGTGTGTGTGTGTGTTTGGGGTGGGGTGGGAGTGGTACAGAGAGAGGGAGGGAGTGCACATCGAATTCTGTTCATTTACAGAATCCGCTTTGTGGAGTCACCTACAGTTAAAAGCTTGTGTCGAGGTAGCAGCGATTTGCTGGCACAAAGTTTGCATATACGTTGAGCACCAGAGGCAGCTTTGGAAATAATAATGGTAGTTGTTTTTTCAGATAGGCAGGTACACTTTGAAGTGCCTTGATCAAATCTGAGACCATTCTTTTGTGGCTGAACAGTCAGATTTCACTCTGCCAAGGTAACCAAAAAGGAGCTGGAACAGAACTGGAGACACCTGGACTTTACATTCAGGCATTTGTGGGAATGAGATAAGGATTAAATGTCTCTGTCACAGGAGGTGTAATTAGGGTTTTAAGTACCTTTCAACCAGATGGCTGCTTAGACAGGAACCCGATTGTATTTCTGAAGAGAAGGAAAGGTGGACCCCCTTGCTAGCCCGTAATCCCCAGATTCAGACATCAGCACTCGCTTCCCTAGTGGGTTATGGGGGCCTGGGCCCTATAATTAATAAGTGTGAAACCTCCGGCACCTCTGGCCTCTTGCACCCCTGAAGATGTTTCTTCATGTGTGCATGCATTCAATAAATATTTAAGCATCAACTATGTGCTCAACAGAGAGATTAATAAGATACAGGTCTGTCAGCAAGGAGCCCACAATTTGAGGAAGGAAAAAGACTTTGGAATATAGTGTGATACATGTGAAGATGGAGGTGCAGGTGAGCCACGGTGGGAGCACAGATGTGCCTAAGTCCACCCGGGGAAGTGGGGACAGGATGTAGCCTCAGAGCTGGTCAGGATGAAGGGGAATTAACCGCACCAACAAGTGTGAGGGAAACCACTCAAGGCCCAGGGACCAACATGCACAAAAGCCTAAAAATAAGAGAGAACTTGGTTTAGTCTAGCAATTGGAAGTGCTTAAAGAATAGCTTGAGCACAGAGAAGAAAAGTAGTGGCAGTAGAAAAAAAATGAGGCTCAAGAGATATTTATCCAAGTGTTTCACGGGAGCCTGAGACCAGTCCCCCTCACCCACACATTCATATAACATTTTGAATGCTGGTATTTTCTGCCCCTTGGAATCCTTGATCACCAGGGATAGTGCTCTGTTAAGTTTAGGGGGCCTCAACCTGTCCATTTAAAAGGGCATTTGGTTGGTTTATTGACTTCCAGAATCAAATGAGATCATGGATACAGAGAATTCAACATATTTCGGTCATGCCATGAAATCAGAGGACCTGGTTTATTAGTCAGGTTTGCTTTAGGGCTTTGTGAACTTGGGGAAGTTATTAAATGTCCTTGAACTTCAGTATTTTCATTTATTAAATGAGTACAATTGGGAAGAGAATTGAATAATTTACTGTTATTTTACTTATAGACAGGCATGCTGCCTAAGAGAAAGGGTATATTAGTATTCATTATGATTCACCTCTACCTGATGCATACCTGGACCCCTATTCTATTTATACAGGTTTCTAGATTAAGTTTTCCCTTTTTCCACACTGCTGAGCTTTGTCTCTCCCACTAGCTGTGGTCAGCTAGAATCCCAACTGACCATACCTGTTGGCTCTCTGCTGCCCCCACCTGCCTGGAGCTGGCCCATGTAGTAGCTGTAGGACCCAAAGCCCAGCTTGTGCTACCTTGGTGCTACCTGGGGCCTCTGTCCTATACTTGTTGATATAGGAACAGAGAGTCAATTTCCTAACCCTTCTCAACATGTGCTTACATGTGCTCGCAGAGGCACCTGGGAGATGTAGGGCCATTCTGTGTGGAAGCTGTATGGACAGCAGGCAAAAGGCCAAGACATTCCTTTTCTGCTCAGAGTCTTGGCAACTTTAGCACCTGATTGTCTGCAGCCACACCAGGAATGTTCCTGGGAGAAGACCAAATTCATATCTGAGAGACAGATTTGGAAAGGCCATCATCCTCCTTCAGAAGCAAATGATTTCACCAGCTTCATCTTCCAGCTGCGCAAATTGGTTAATTACAAGGCCTATAATTTGCAATCAATATTATCTCCTTGGCATCTATTGCACTGAAAGCAAATATTTATGGCCACATTTGAGAAAGGGCACATTGTCTTAATCAGAAGCCATCCATGGAGCAGTGGGCTAAGTGACTCTTGGGGCATGGATGACAGTTTTTCCTTTTTTTTGGTCTGGGAGATCTGGGGGAGAAAACATAGGCCCTAATTTTCACAAGATAACAACACCACAGGCACTGATCCCAGAGAAAAAAACTGCAACATAGAGGAATGCTTTGTGTACAAAGATGTCTGTCATAGAATTTTTTTATAACGGTGAAAAATAGTAATATAAATGTTCAATAGAAAAGGGGAAAATAAGTTATTATGGAATATTATCCAGCTATTACAAATAATGGTTATGAAAAACTACGGAGTAAAATGAAAAATCCTCACAAGTGCTGTTAAAAGAAAAATAAGAAACACAACAATGTAGGTGTTTGACCCCTTTAAAAATATACATAGAAAAAGTCTGAAAGGAAATACATTACTTTGGCAATGATGGTCATCTTTGAGCATTTTATCTTCTATTTTTCCTATGTTTTCCTGATAAAAATGTGTATAATAATTTTACATTTAAAGAATATTTTAAAAGGTAAGCCAAGGAAATGACTGGTTATACTAGTAGCTTCACAGTGTTCCACATCTTGGAGTGAGGAAGCCAGCTTGCCTCATGAAAATATGGTTTCATTCCTTCAGTTCCAAAATGCATGAACCAGTTCCTCATAATAAATTTGTGGATGGATAGACCAATCAACAGACATATATCTCTATTGGTATTGGTTCTATTCCTGTAATTAGGCTTCTATTAATATAGCCTGTGATCACCTTGGCCCTGTTAGCATCCACAATGCCTTACTGGCATCAAGTTGACCTAACCAGTGGCAAAGCTGGGATGTGAGCCTAGGTCTTGTGGTCTCTGAACAGGGACCTTTCACTCTACCAGTCCTTGTGCCCTTAGGCCTTCCAGAAGTCTATAGGGGCAAAGGTCTGGTTTAAATACATTTAACTTCACTACATGGTTATCCATTCATAGACCAAAGGTTTCCTTTTTTCTAATAGTGCATTTTTCAATAGACAAAGTCAGGAAACAAATCCTAAGAAACAGCTTTTTTTTTTGTTTTTTTTTTCCATCACTGTCTATCATCTCTGTTATGTCCAACCCTGCTCAGTAGGTTAGGAACACAGTGCCAAATAATTAACCAACTTCCCTGCTAAGTCGGCCAAAGTTACCTGGAGACCAGTGCACTTACAGAGGTTGGCTAGACTCTGGCATCTGGTCAAAGGTCGTCTGGAGCAGATTGAGGACTCTGATGATCAAAGGCACAGGTCTTTGCTAGTCACCTCGCCTGATTCTCTCCTTTCCATTTTCCAAAGCCTCTGCTTAGAATGTACTTCCTGTTTCCCATCTGCCCAACAAGTTTCCATTCTTTCCTCAATGCTCAGCTCTAATGACACCTGCTTTAAGCAAACCTTCCTAGCCCTTCCTTGGTGCTCACGCACCCTGCACACAGTTGTACTGTAAGTATGACTGTTGCATTGCATTTTTTCACTTCTCCTTGTCTTTTGGATGTTCAAGAATCAAGTCTAAGTCCTTGTTTTACTTAACGCCCAGCATAAAATATGAAACAGAAGATGTACCAAGGCATGAATAATGAATGAATGAACGAATAACTGAATTGTTGAAAGAGTGACTAATAATTTGAATTTCAGGTCTGATTGTTCCATCTCTGAATCAAGGCAACATTTCTAGGCTTGAATTTTGGTATCTGTAGAACTGGAATATCAGCTTCTCAGAATTGCTGCGATGAATATAGGAGTAAGGGGCTGGTGGAACTGTGTACTCCCACAGAAGTATGCATGGGGACATGCCTTGTGAGCCATCAGGGTAGTTAGTTGATCTGCTCCTGAGATGTGCCAACAAGATTTCAGCCAGCCCTCCATGGGTCACCTGTTAGTTTGAGTCTCTTTTCTCCCTTCCTCCCTTCTTCTGTCTCTACAATCCCTCCCCCTCTTCTCTTCCTTGCTGCCCTCCTATTTTCACTGAACACTTAATGCTAGGTACTGAAGACACAATGAAAGGAAAGTCAAACCTATCTTCTGCTTTTAAGGAGCCCATAGTGAGGGAGTCAGATGGAAAATGACATTCACAATTCAGCATGCAAAGAGCTGGGACCCAGCAAACATGCGGGCTGCATGAGCACGGAGGAAGGGCATTCACCGTAGCCCACATGGTCAAAGCATGCTTCTCTTAGGAAGACCCAACCTCCTATAAATAAGAGCCTCCTGTAAATAAGAATTCACTGCAGGCAGCTCTGACACAGGGGTAGACAAGTTAGGAAGTGTAGGGATCAGACAGGATGGGGGACATCCAAAAGTTCAGAGTATAAAGTTTGGGGGAGGGCTTGTAGGGGAGATGATGGTTGGGTAAATGCTAAAATATAAGACTAGAGGTCAGAAAAGGGCCAGTCTATACAGGGATTTATTAGCCATGGTGAGGGATTGGGCTTTACCCTCAGGTCAGTGGGAAAAGCTCTGGCATAAGTCTACCTGGGGGAGTAACATACGTAGATTTGCTCCCCAAAGAAGTGAAACAGGAACCCCATGGGAAGAAGACATCTGGACAGAGGTTTCTGGACTTGCCATCTTTGAGTTAAAAGGTAAAAGCTAGGGAGCTTGGCCCGCAAAAGAAAAGCCTTAGAGGTCAGCCAGGTAGCTGTCTTCACATCTGAAGCTGGTGGGGAAGAGGAAGCAGAGTTACTCCCTGTGCTCCAAGCGCTGCTGGGGCCCCGGGGTGGGACTGGCCGGCCTGGGATCTCGGTTCCTTCTGTAACCTGTGTAAACCTGGCAAGTCACTCAGCCTCACCTAGCCTCGGTTTCCCCATCTGTAAAATTAGAACCGTAATACTGACCTCGGCAGTATTGCAGAAGGATTTAATGTGAAGATGCACATCAAATGCCTCCCACGTGTTTGGCAGGTGAGCGATGCGCATGTTAGGCCCTCAGAGTCTAAACCCAAATGCCAAGATGGGGCGAGAAGCACACGGGCAACAGGGAGCATGTCGGGAAGAGAGAAACAAAAATAATTCCAGCTTTGAACACAAACACGATTCCATTTGCTTCCTATCTTGGGAATTGCTGCAGAGGCCAGGAGGGAGGAAAGGCTCCCATTTTAGTGCAACCCGCCTTCTCACGGGGGCTGCGACTTCCAATACTCCAACCTGACTCTGGATTCAGCTTTATAAAAGATTCATTTGCTCAAATTGATTCCTTCCAAGAGCATCACGTTACCCCCCACCCCCTCCACGCCTGGGACAGGAATGTGTACAATTTCATAATCACTCCTTTGGAAAGTACAAGTTCTGCCTCATGGGGTAAGGGAGGGGGTCAGAAAGGCTCAGTCTTGGGCAGACGCTCCTCACCCATGTGCCACCAGTCAGAGAGAGGCTGGAGTGTCCCTCAGGGGAAGAAGAGCCTAAGGGACAGAAAAGAGGGGTTTTGGAAGGATTGGTCTTTCCAGGAGTTAAACCAGTTTAGAATGGAAAGTAGAATTTAAAAATAAATACCCACAAAAGATGATTTTCTGCTCTTTATTAAACTTAAAATTATGGGTATTGTTTCTGACGGCAAATTGCTCCTAATTAATTTCTTGGCTCTGCTGGGAAAATGTACTGTTCTGTTGATTTCTAAATTCCATCAGCTTAATTACCAAAAGGCATTTCCCCCCCCTAAAACTATTAACATGTGGGTTTTCAGTTGGGGGTTTATCAGCACAGTGTGAAGGGCAAGGGGAGATGGGGCAGGTGGGTCTTTGATGGCTGCCCAGAGGCACAGAAATCCAACGCAAGGCCAGGCCCCCACATTTCAAGGTCCAGGGGAAGGTCACATCTATAAGAAAAGACAGCTGAAAGGCACAGGCAGAATCATAATGTGAGGACTGCCTGACAATGGAATTGAAGGAGTTGAATTTAAATTCTATCTCCACTACTCACTTTAGACAAACAGTTGAGCCTTTTTGAATCTGAGTCGTTTCTGTAAAATAGGGCTAGTGATCATGTTAACTACCATTTATAAAACTCTTGCTACATGCCAAGCAATGTCCTGAGTGCTTTTATGTGTATTAATATGTTATTCTTCTTCACAGCTCTATGAAATAGCTATTGCAACTCTTTCCACTTTACAAGTGACACAAGTGCAGAGAGGCCAGGAAAATGTCTCAGGTTTTGCCCGTGATGAGAGGCAGAGGCCAGAAAACCACCCAGGCCTGGTCCCCCTCTATTGGTCAACCTCTTTGCCTTTCTCGTTAGGCTGGGAAGATCTTAAGGCCAGGGACCTCTTCCTAAGTGACTTGGTATCTGTAATATAATCAATGTTTGACAAGTCAATACGTGGTTTAAGTGCTCACTTAAATACTGGCTGAATTTAAATCTGGAATCCGTTAACTTGGTGCAGTTCAAGAAAAAATATTCAATTTTAGTCACTCAGCAGATGTTAATAAAATATCCACTATATATGCTGGTCACTGTACTAATCAATGAATAACCTTGGACACTTGGCAATTTTGCTTCTGGGAACTAATCCTAAGAAAATAATGGGACAATTATGTAAAGATAGATGAGCAAGAATATTCATTCATTCATTCATACAAAACATTTGTTGAGATCATATAAATATGTGTGCGTGTGTGTGTGTTCCCATTAAACAAGACAAAATTCATGCCCTCAAGCAACTTACAATTTTGTGGGGAAGACAAACAAAAACCAAATGAATGTACAATGTCACGTAGCAAAATAAGAGCTATTTAGTAAAATACAGCAGGGTAGGGTAAGGGAATAGACTATGAGAAGAACTGATTTTTTTTATTGTTTGTTTGATGTCTCAGAAACGTATCTAAGAGGAGGGGCAATTCGGAGATCTTAGTGACGAGGGAGTGAGGCCTAGGAATGACTGGTGTAGAGTCCAAGTACAGTTTATAAGCTAGTTTTCTTTGCGACCGTAGGCAAATCACTTGTGCCCTCCAGCCTCCTGGGCAAGCATTCAGCAAAGCCCCTCTCCTCTGTCCTCCCACCCTTGCTCCTGCAGCTCCTCTCTCCCACTGGAGCCCAGAATAAGGCTGAGTTGTAGCTAAGAGATCCTCCTGTTACCAAAATATTTTGCAAAATCCAAGAGCTATACAAATGTAACTTAATCCTACTCACCTGCCCAGGCCAAACTCAGCTATCACTTCCTCCCTGAAGCCTTTCTTCACGTAGAGAGGCTGTTTCTGGGCTCTTTTTATACTTTTTACACTTTTTACACACCTCTGTTGTAGCATTTATTTTTTTGCAGGGTCTGATGTTTAATCTTTCTGACTCATCTCATCTGTTTTGGAATCACAGACCCTAACTCAGTGGCTGGTGCATGGTGGTGCTTAATATAGATAGCTGAATTGACTTAAAAAGGCATTTGGAGATTGTACAAGATTTTGACATGAGTTAGGAAAGGCTTTTAGTTCATTCAAATGTATTGTCTTGTACACAGTAGGCACACAAGGAAAGCCTATTAAATGAATAAGCCCATGTTTTGAGAAGCAGTTTTTGCGGAGTGAGGATTACCCCATCTCTGCAAGGAAATCTGGTTTTGACAACAATCAGACGTGGTAATAACAGAGGTGCAGAATGAGGGCAAGTGGAGAGAGGCAAGAAATATTCATCTTTGCTAAAGATCCACTATATAGATCTTTATATATAAGGTGTTAGGCACATTATAATATATAATGTGTATAGGGTCTGCAATGTGTTAGGCAGACCATTGAATTAAATCATTACCCTAGCTGATGTTTAGAATAATCCTGAGAGCAGTGCAGTATTGTCCCCATTTTATAAATCAAGAGAAACGTGTCAGAGAGACTAAGGCCTTCCTTTCATGCACAAAGTTGAAGGGGAGCCCTAGGACTAAGAAGCCAGGAGTGTCTAGTACAATGTCCTTGTTCCCCTGAGTCCTTCGCATGGCAGGTGGCCCAGGGGAGGATGTGAAAGGGCTCACGAGACCTCTGGATGATGCTGGGTTTCCCCTCTGGAGGTGCATCAGCTCACTGGCTTTTACATGAGGAGCTGGTTGCTGTTTTCAATAGGCACAGACACACCCATAGTCATACAAGTAAACATTTTGGTGCTTTAATCAAAGGATCTACAGTGTGGGTGCTGCACAGTCCAGATTCCCCCCCAGGTACAAACATGCCTTTCCCAGCTCACCATGTTCGTTCTGCTCTAAAGTAAACATTGACCTCTCCCTCATATTGTTGCCAGAAAGTGTCTACCACTAGATTGAGGTCCAGGACTTGACATCCCTGCCCCTTCTGTGCCTAGCCCAGAGCTTGGCACAAAGAAGACCTTAACTTATTCCAGATTAAAGGAAAGAGACTGTGATGGTTAATTTTATGTGTCAACTTGACAGGCTGTAGAATGTCCAGATTTTTGGTTAAATGTTATTTCTGGGTGTGTCTATCAGGGTGTTTCTGGGTGAGATTAGCATTTGAACTGGAAGGTTCAGTAAAGCAGATGGTTCTTCCCCATGTGGGTGGGCATCATTGAGGATGGCCCTTCCCAATGTGGGTGGCCATCATTCAGTTGAGCAGGGCCTCCATATGACAAAGGGGTGAAGGAAGGAAGAATTTGCTTTCTCTCTGCTTATTTCAGCTGGGACATTGGTCTTCTCCTGCCCTCAGCATTTACACTGTGGGCTCTCCTGATTCTCCGGCCTTCTGACTTGGATTGGAACTATACCACTGGCCCACCTGTGTCCCCAACTTGCCATCAGCAGACCATGAGACTTCTCAGCCTTAATAATCATGTGAGCTAATTATTATAATAAATCTCTTTATATATAGTTATAAGGAGATTTACATATAAATAATATATAAATATATATGTTGATAAAGGTTGATAAAGAGAGAGAATAGATATTTTAGTACTGAGAAGTGGGTGCTGCTATAACAAAACTTAAAAATGTGGAGGTAACTTCAGAACTGAGTAATGAGTACAGGTTGGAAGAATTTTGAGGTACCTCCTAGAACTATGGACATGAAAGGTGGTCCTGGTGAGATCTTAGATGGAAATAAGGAACATATTATTAGAAACTAGAGAAAAGGTGACCCTTGTTATAAAGTGGCAAAAAACTGCTGATCTGTGGTTTAGTCTTTTTGGAATGTAGAACTTCCAAACAGCTGAGGAGATTTTTAAGCAAAGAGTTGAAGGAGAGACTTGGTTCCCTTGACTGATTATAGTGAGAAGAAAGATAAACTGAAGAAGGGACTATTAAGAAGAAAACCCCCCAGAATTTAAAAGATTTGAAAATTTCTGTTACATTGCAAAAAGTGGGAAAGTGTGTTTGGAAGAGAACAATAAGAAGGTGGCTAGGCTTTCACTAGGTAGAGGTCAAGGGTGCAACTCATGAACCTTATCAGCCTCCTCAACCGCAGCCAGGGATAGAGATGAAATTACACCAGCAGTAATGCTACCAACGGGGACTAAAGGAGACAGAGAAAGTGGGATGAAATGAAGGAAGGCTTTTGGACTTCTTGGATTCTACAAAACTGTAGAGCTATTTGGTTGTGAATGTGCATTTTTCCTCAAGAAAAGGGAAGACAGATCAGAGGGAAGATGTAGGTTCCAGCAACTGGAAGAAGCGTGGAAAGAATGTTGGGGCAGGCTCAGAGGGGTATGAGGCAAGGCTGGAGAGATTATCCCAAAAGTCTTGGAAAGCCAATGAAAAGTTTTTAGCCGATGGAGGTGGAAAAAGTGGGATGCTGAAATAATCATATGTGCTGTTTGACAAGTGAGGTTGTCAAAACATTGGGAGACCAGTTAGGTGGCTATTGTAGTTCATGTGAAAAACAATGACAGTTTGGACCCAAGGGGTGGCAGCAGGGATGGAAAAGGGTGGATGGATTAAATTTTTAGGAGAATCAACAGAAGGAACAGGAGTAGGGGACAGGGGACCCAGGTGCCTATCCTGGTCCTGTTACAAACTTCTTGCTCAAATCCCTTTCTGGGACCTCAGCAACCCCATTCCCACAGGGGAAGCCCTCAAGCCTCCTCCAAGAAATGGCAGAAATCTGAAGACCATAGGATTAAGAAATCTTTCAGAGATCTTCCAATGCTGACATCATAGTTTGATTATTTTGTGATCCTAATCATTTTCTCCTCTCTTCCTCACATGCCTAAAACTTCCATTTCTAAAGCATACTTCCTGGAATGACATCCAGGCCCATAGCTCGATGATAAGTAGTTGTGACGCCTTGAATCAGGCTATGAACCAGACACTGCCAGGTGTCTACAACACAAAAGGCAAGAAAAAGAGTCTCTCATTGGAAAGTTCCCCTAGAGACCGTAAAAGTCAATAACAAAAAAATCAGTGTCAGATGGGCAACTGCCTTGCATGATGATAATGATGATAATACTCATAATAATTTCTTAATTTCATTTAGTGTCTCAATATGCCTTGTCTCATTTGACGCAACAACCTTGTGAGGTATGCCAGGACAGAGGGGAACTAAATGGGCTCAAAAGGAAAAGAAAAAAAAATGCCAGTGCTTAAAGAGACTTTAGATATTCATTTATTTGACAAATATCTATGAAAATCCTTACTATGTGCCATGCTGTATAAATGTAATAGACAAGGTCTCCATTCTCATGGGGAGTAAAAAATAAAATTTATAATAATAAAAAAGTTATATATATATATATATATATATATATAGTGCATAATATATAACAATAGAAAGTGCACATAATAATATTTTTTTAAATATTTTGTTTCACTATTTTTAGAAGGAGGGGAAGGGAGAGAGGCAGAGAGGGAGAGAGACATCAATGTATGGTTGCTTTTGACCTGCCTCCAGCCACAGACCTGACTGGAGACCTGGTTTGCAACCTTGTTATGTGCCCTGTCTGGGGAATCGAACCTGTGACCTTTGGGTTCACAGGCCAGCACCTTATCCACTGTGCTACCAGCCAGGGCCATAATAATAATTTTTATAAATTCCTTGGAGGAAAATTAGGCTGACAAGTTAACAAGTAAATGGAGACGGTCGTTTTCAGTAAAATAGTCAGAAAAACATTCTTGGTAAGATAGCATTACAGACAACAAGAATAACTGCAAAGGCCAGTTATGGGAAAGGGCCTGACTTGTCTGAGGAACAGAATGGAGACCAGTGTGGTTAGACTAGAGACAGGGAGTGAAGAGATTTAAGAACCCAAACCAAAGGTGCTTTGTGAACCATGGTAAGGAGTTTGGATTTTATTTTCAGTGATTGGGAAGTCACTAAAGAGTTTTAATCAGGAAGGTGATGTTATTTGATTTTAGTTCTACAAATGTCACTTTGGTGATGTGTGGATAATGGACCATCGAATGGCAGGAGTTAAAATTGGCATGGCAAGTAGGAGGCCGTTCTAGTTGTCCAGGCGAGATGCGGGTGGGGCGGGGGGTTGGTGGCTGCAAGAGAAACATGGTGGAGATGAACAGCAATGGGTAAGTTCAAGATATTTTAAGAACAGAATAGACATGAGTTGGTAATGAATTTGGATATTGCTTTGAAGGAAATCCTTTTTATTTATTTATTTTATTTTTAAATTTTTTTCTTTTTGAAATTTTATTGTTGTTGTATTACATCTGAAGGAAATTCTTAACCTTATCTGGGCATATGGACAAGCTGAGGCCCAGGAAAAAACAGGGGTGGGAAATGACTGAAACAAAACTTGAAGTTAAGACTTTTAACTCCACATATAGTGTCTTCCCAGCGCACCATACAATCTACAGTCCCGCACATTGTGGGTTGTGTATGCTCACTGGAGTTGAGACATATAACTATGAATGACATCAACTGGTGCCAGGTGGGTGTATGGCGGGGAGGCTTCTGGTTGCATTAGAATAGGTGTCCTGCACTTGCTTCACCCCCCACTTGCTAACTGCTAGCCCACCAGGGCAGGGTGCGGCCGGACAGGGCCTCCACTCCCGCTGAGGCTAAGGGGCTGCTCTCTGCTGACCCAGAAGAGAAAACGAGATAAATAGTGAGTATCTTTCGTAGCTTCCCAGCTTCACAGATGAAGAAATGCATTTGATGTTCATTTGAGTCTCGATTCCATCACAGGTTCATGGTAACTTTGGACTCAGTTTTTATGCTTTCACTGGGGTATTGGGAACCATGGCCAATTAAAGCCCACCTCGTTTCCCCCTCACTCTAGGTTTATGTGCTTTTCACATAGAGCACTTCTTTGTTCAAATGTGTGCATCCTTCTTACTACGCTATAAGACTGCCACTGGCAGTGACACCTCTGCGGGCCCAGAGTCTCGCAGAGTGCCAGGCATAGACTGCACACTCGGTTCCTGTTTACTGAGAGGATAAAGCAGGTGACTTCTCCTGGTCTTGATTTCCTCAGCCTTTAAAAGGGAATGCTTGATAACTATCTCACCAGACTGTGAAGTTTAAATGAGTTAACATGCACGGAAGTCACCTAGTACAGCATAGGAATTTAAGAAACCTTCGTACATCACCTACATATCAAAGCTTTCCCTTGCAACATCTTTAGATAGTAGGGAATACAAATTAAAGCCACAAGAAGGTATCACTACAGATTTACTAGACTGGCTAAACATTAAAAAATACTGTCAATTTCACACGCTGGCAAGGATTCAGAGTTACTGGAACCTCACACATTGCTGGTCGGAAGGTAAACTGGTACAGTTCCTTAAAATGCTAAACACAGTCTCCCTATGTGACCCGGCCATCCCGTTTGGTAGGTACCAAAGAAATGAAAACTATTTACACAGAAACTTGTAAATGAATGTTCGTAGTCTCTCTACTCTTAATCGCCCAAACTGGAAACAACCCAACATCCTCCAGGGGTAAATGGAAAACTTGGGCTACACCCCTACATCGGAATAGTACTCAACAATAAAAAGGAGTGAACTCTTGATATGCACAGCTTAGGTGAATTATAAAAGCATTAACTAAGTGAAAGCCACTAGTCTTGACAGGTTACCCATTGTATGAATTCATCCTCACCACATTATTGAAAAAACAAAAACTATAGTGATGGAGAACAGAGAGTTTACTAGGGCCTGGGGAGAAGGGTGTGCCGACGAAAGGGTAACACCAGGCAGTCCTCTGGGGTGAAGGAACTGTTCTGTATCCTCATTGCCGTGGCAGATACACAAATGAATATATCTGTATTAAAATTCATAAGCGCTACACACACAAAAATAGTCAATTTAATTGTGTGTGAACCTAAACATTTAGATGCAAGAAATAGTTTTCCCATACGAGCATTAATACCCAGTATCAGGCCTCCCAATTTGAAAGTGTATTTTTAACCTACAGGGTGCAGCTTGGTGATTCAAGCTACTTCTCATCACAAAATGTAGAAAATGAGAGAAAAGAAGGAGGTCGGAGACAGTGTGGCAGGACAGGGGAGACTGCTGGTCTAGAAGTTGCTAAAGCTAGAGCAGCTATTTCATTTCAATTCAATCCTGAACTTTCAAAGAGGAAACAGCCCCCCGCCCCTTCGCCAGTAAAACTGTCCTTGCACTGAGCCCGTGATAAATCTGAGCTATGGTAATACCCACGGAGAAGGCAAAAGGAGCCTCCATAAACCATGCGATTTGAACTACTACAGATGTTGCAGTTGGAATTTATGGTTTTCGACGGATCCTTATCTCTTCTTGCCAGTTTCTGCACATTGAATCATGCACTAGCAGAGTCTATTTTAAGAGCCATCATTTTTTTCTTTAAATATTAAAAAAAAAAAATGTTGCAATTAATTTTCTCCGCACTGTTCTATCATGCCAAATAAATGTGAAATGCATATTTACAGAGCACATGTAATTGCATTTGGGCACATGCAAATGACATGCAAATCTTACATTCTAAACGAGTTTGTTTATCATTCCTGAATTCTAATCCAAGGACCTTACTTTTAAAATTCAGTTTACATTCTGACATGTATACAAATGAGTTTGACTCTGGAAAATAACTTAATAAACTCGGGGTTAGCTATGCAATTAGAGGAGGCATCTGGGAGCTATAAAATCTGGGAAACAACATTTACATCTTTTTCTGCATTCATGGTTTCAATTTCCAAGCTCAAACCCTCTCCCACCAGCCTGCACTCCCCTCACTCTATCACCCCGTTTCCTACCTTTTCTGCAATCCCATCATTTGAAATGACTCCACTTTTTTGCCCTGCTGGAGGAAGGCATATGAGTGCATTTCACTAAGGATGACCCAATCAAGTCATTGTCCTCAGTGCAGCATTTTCAAAAATGAAGTTCAGGGTGAGAAATGAAAGGAAACTAACAGAATTATCATAGATCAGGACTTTCATTCAGGTTTCTTATTATTATGGCTGGCCCAGTTCTCCTGTGAGTGCCTACGCCCTCCCATGGATTATTGACCCTCTAAAGAAGGCTATGAACAGTTAGAAATCTGATTTACCAAAGGTCATACGAAAGAGAAAACAGTGGAATCAGATTCTACCAGAGCTTCTAAAGGGAAGGAAACAGAACCATAAAACAAAGTGGAATGGAGTTCCCTCAAAAATTAAAAATAGAACTACCATATGATCCAGCAATCTCTCTTCTGGGCATATATTCAAACGAACTGAAAGCAGGGTCTTAAGAAGCTATTTGCACACACATGTCCATAGCTGCACTATTCACAATAGTAAAGAGGTAGAAACAACTCAAATGTACACTGACAGATGAATGGATAAACAAAATATGGCATATACATGTAATGGAATATTATTCAGCCTTACAAGAAAGGAAATTCTGACACATGCTACAGCATGGATGAACCTTGAGGATATTATGCTAAGTGAAATGAACCAGTTACAAAACCACAAATACAATATGATGCTACTTATGTGAGGTATCTGAAGTAGTCATAGAAGCAGAAAGTAGAATCGTGGTTACCAGGGCAGGGGGAGGAGGAGGGAAAAAGAGGAGTAGTTGTTAACTAGATGTAGAATTTCAAGTTTGCAAGATTAAAAGTCCTGGAGATGTGTTCCCTTCACAACAATGTGAATATATTTAACAAGATTGAATGCTAGACTTCAACATCGTTAAGATGGTAAACAAACACACACACTTCAAACACTGTTCAGGGAAGGGATACTTTGGGGAAACAAAAGTTTTACATAAAATAAAATTACCTTATGCTGGCACAAAAGTGGTTGAACTATAGGTTGTAGAACTATGGGTGATTTAAAAAATTTTTATGATTCCCCCCAATTTTCATGGGGTGCTATTTTAGTTACAGGATATACAAATTTCTAAGAATGGTGTTTCAATCTAAAATAGCTTGTTAAAATACAGTTTTCAATTAAGTTCAAAAGATCTGGGATAACATATATTGAACATTATATTTATTATAAGCCACATACACCTTACAGTGCTAGTGCATTTAGCTTTCAGACTGTCCTATGAGGAAGGCTGGTTTGTTATATCACATCTAACCCTCCGAGCTCATTCCTCTCTGCCTCTGCCCTACACTCCAGTCATACAGGTTGCGCCGGTTGGGTTGTCTTCAGTGCACCGGGCCTCTGGCTTCCACCTACTTCCGTCTCTCAGGGCCTTAGCCTTAGCCTTGTGCCCTCCCACTGCAGGACCTTCAGCCTCTGCCTCCAAGTCCTACCCCACATTAGTTGACATGTTTAAATCCCTTCCACTTGAAGAAAGGCTGCCCCTCAGTCCTACATTTCCGCACTCCTTTCTTTCCAGTCCAACTTTATGAGAGAATCGTCTACACTTGCCATCTCTCACTCTTCAATTTCCACTGGCTCCTGACCCCACTGCCACCTGCTATCCAACCCACCCCAACCTACTCCAAAATGATTTGTGGTTTGAATCAATGGACCCCCTTTAAATCTTCTGACTTTACACCAGTGATCACTCCCTTTTTCTTTAAACTCCTGCACTAACTGAGCTCTCCTGTTCAAAGTCATTTGTCCTATATCAGGAAAGACAGATAGATAAACACCCTATAGTTCCAGTAATTTTCAGGGTGGCTCTATGCCTCGTATATGCTGTCTATTGGCTTAGGATACCCTCCCATCACCACGTGTACCCCTGCTTTCACCTGTGTTGTGAATGTCTGTGTGTCCTTTAAGCTCCAACTGACACCAAATTATGGTATGTGGTATGTACTTACAAAGGTTTTAGTAAAGATTAAGTGAGTTAATATATGAAATGTACTGAGTGTTGCTTGTTACTGTTATCACTGTTTCTACAGGATGATCTGGAGTATCTAGTCCAGTGGAAGCCAATGTAGCAGGAGGCCCAGGATACTACAGGCCTGACCTGTCCCATTTCTAGGAGAGTTTTAAGGGGCACAGAATCCTCGGGTTATCCCCAGTGTGAGACCCATAACCTGGGAGATACCAGAGAGGACCTCAGGCCCTAAACACATTATTTAGATTAAACTTTTGATTGCCTTCCTCACTCTCCCACCCCACCCTGTCCCCTCATAGTAAGTAAGATAATCAATGGTACATTAAAAGAAAGGGACCTTCTATAGACACCTAGGTAATTGTGAGTCCCTCCAGTGTTGGCATATGGTAACTACTCAATAAATTTGTAGATCAAATGAATGGTGAGTGGCAGAACACAAGAAGCAGGTAAAGAACACAGGAAGAAAGTACATCCTGCCCACCTTCACAATGACCTTGACACTGTCTTAGGCTTTAGGCCTTAGACTTCCCTCTTATAAGTGCTGAAGCCTATAATTCCTTTAACTGCCACTCATTTACTTCATGACTTTGGATGAGTTCTTTCTCCTGTTCGGGTCAGCAGTTGGGCCAGTGCAGGTACGGTAAGTAATTTTTATCTCATGTGTATAGATATTATTAGCCTTTGAATAGTGGGTGGCTAAAATATTGTGTAGAGAGATTTTGAAACTGAATCTAGGCTGAGCAGAAAAAGAGTTTCATAATGATTTAGTGGTATCATGGGTATATAAGATAAGTGACTGATGGTCCATGTATTTTTTTACTCCTGAACTAGATAGTATACTCTACAACCATTGTCTTTCCAGCAGTCCTAAAGAATTACCCAGCCTTAACCAGCACATCAATTATGGTTCTTTTCTCATTACAAGATGTAATCAAGATTTCTGCACATGCAAGTTACCCAACCAGAAACTTCTCCACTACTCACTGCTTGAGCAGATGAAGGTCAAAGAGGCCCTTCCATAAAGGAAGGAGACAGAAGAAGCCCAGACTTTGGAGTCAGTGTGCTCAGCCACTTACAACCTGGATGATTCTGAATGAATCACACAACCTGTCTAAACTTTGGCTGCTTCTTCTCCAAAGTGGGATAATAATATTTATAATCCCAGGATGGTGATTAGGATCTAGAAAATTATAAAATATACATAGTACCTGGCATAGTGAGGTATTCTATGAGGAAGACCCTCAGTACTAATTTCATCTCTCATCTTCAACGTGCATACAGGGAGCCCCGGATTAGAAATGCTTGAGGGATAGAGATTGTGACCCATTTGTCTCTTTATACCCAGTTCTTGATGCATAATAAATGTGTAAGAACTATTTACTGACTTGAATCAAATTACATTCCATAGAAATAAAAATTAGACCATCTCTTAGATTCCTCTCAGTACCCAGCATGGAACCTGGCACATGATCTGTGCTCATAAACGCTTGTGGAATGTAGTCCCCTGGTGGCCTGATTCCAGGATTCCATTAAGGGAAAGTGTATAAGTCTCAGAGGGACACTAGGGGGAAGGCCACATGCCCACGTGCTGCTGGCACTATCTCATCAAAGAGCTGCCACTTGCGGCTGCTACCCCACACCCTCTTTCTCAGGGGAAAGAAAGTGGCATTGATAAATACATTATGCCTCTTCTGCATTTATATGAAGAAAAAGAGGCTAACTTTCTTCTGTGGCCCTAGGGGACACTCAGAAACCACAGCCACTTCCATGCAGGCCGGGCCTATGCTGTCTCTCCTGGGCAGTGTGGAAACCATTGCTCTCCTTCCCCACCTTGTTAGCTTCCCTTTGAAGTCCCCTTCCTTGTCCCACTGACACTGAATGGACCGTAATTTCACATATCTGAGTCATTATCTCGTTGTTCTAAACGACATATTTTTGCCACGGGCCCTGTAACTGTTCTCCTTTAGGTGAGTCCTGAAGAATTTCACGGCCTTAATGAGTACATCAATTATTGTTCATGGAAGAGCCAATGTCTCCTTAAAGGTTATTTGAAGGTTGATTGCTATCTCAGTGCTTATAGCCAGCAAATGTATCTCAGCCTTATGAATGCATTTGACCTTTTTATAGGTACAGGGGGAAAAAATAACAGAACAAAAGTTAATTTAGACCTCTATAACACAACTTTTTTTTTTTTTTCCTGAAAGAAATGAAAGGGCATTGAAATCGATACCTGAACAATAACACACTGATGAATGTTGGGACCTAATTTTCTCATTTTACTAACTCGAGATGGGGAATTCTGAGTAGTTTTCAATCCTGCATTCTCTGGGCACTGTGAAGTCCACTGTATTATGTCCACACAATGCTGCTGCATGCTCATTACGGGAGTACCAGCGGTCCCGAAAAGGTCAGTTAGTTAGAAACGTCCTCGTTCAATGGAGCCGTGCAGACCTGGGGGCGCGTGGATCCAATTAGAGCTGCCGGCCGCACAGCCACCATGAGCCAGAAGCCTAATGAGCAAGTCCAGGGAAGAGGGAGGCATCTTTTTTTTTTTTCTTTCCTCTTCTTACCCAAAAGACATGGAGACTGCTTTTCAGCCACCCTCTCTGGGGTTGTTTAAACTTGACTAAGCACCACTTAGGCTCCAGGTGGGCTGGAAGGGGAACCCCAGCCTCTGCAAAGGCTGGAAGAGCCAGACGCTGCAGGAAGAGTAATGAAGTGGGCGGGAGCAGTGGTTCTGACTTCAGGCTGGTGAACCTGTCACTCTTCCCAAGACTTTGGTTGACAGCTGACTATGAGGACCACGGACTTCTCATGAAGTTAGTTTCTAAATCATTTCTAGGCCCCCACTGTGTGTCAGGCTTTGTGATTAAAAAACTGGTCTTTGTCATGTTTGACAAACCTAAACTACTGTAGAAACAAGTGTTGTGTGTGCATGCAAATCTGAATGGATATATTGACTGATGCTTTCTAAATTCACCTACACCAGTGCTTCTTGTTTCTAACCCATCCCAAGCTGATGTTCTGGGAGACTCCACTGATCATAAACTTGGCTGCTGCAGCAATGTCAAATTGATATCCGATGATTTCTCCTGATATCCGTATTTACCTCACTGTGGACACACTGCCATCCGCTGGCACTCGTCTGTGGGCAGCACTCTGGTGGCACTGCTCTGGCTACCTTCCATTTGCTTGTTTTTACCCACCAGTCCTCACTCTCCCTGGTGCTCAGCTTTGGACTGACAGTCAGACTGGGCTCCCCTCTCTGGTCTAAAGTGTTCTTTAAAAACACTTTTTGATGTTTGTCCTTTGGCCCCACAGCCCCCTCTCACAGAACACCCTATAGCCCCTGTCTGGACCAGCCGGGCCCAAAACAACAAACCAAACCCTGGATGATCTTTGTTCTGGACTTCCTCCTTTGTGGCATCCTGACCTTGGTCTCAGGCCCTAACACTGTTTCTCACTCTAATGCTGATTTCTGTGGTAAATGGATCCTTTTCCCATCCCATGATTTTTGTTTGTTTATTTGTTTGTTTTTCACTATCTCTGCAAACTCTGGATCAGTCTCAATCTACGTCTGGGAAGGCAGCTGAGAAGCTGAAAGTCCACTGGATATTAAATCAGAAAACCTGGGTTCTAACTAACAACAAGCAAAACAGAACCAAGTATATGAATACAGTGAATAGGCCTTCAGTGGTCAGGGGAAAAGGGTTTGGAGGGAGGGGGGAGGCAGAGGCAAGAAAGGGGAGCAGCTTAGACAAGAACCTAGTATAAAGGAACCATGGACATGGACAACAGGTGGGATTGACTTTTGGGGGAATGGGTGGGTGGGTGGGGGGACAGAGGGGAGCAAACAGGGGATGGATGTAATACAACAACAATAAAATTAAAAAGAAGAAAGAAAAAAAAAGAAAAAAAAACCTGGGTTCAAGCTCTGACTTTCCCAACTACAACATTTTGTGAACTTAGGCAGCTCTTTTCACTTCTCTGAGATAAAAATGCCACTTCACAGGGTTGTTCTGTTGTTTAAGCAAAGTATTGGATGCAAGATCATGTTGCTATTGTAACGTACTGTGTCAGAACCAGTGTGGTGGTGGTCAGTGTTGCTGCCATTGCCATCCCTTCCAGTGAAGAGAAAGAGGGTGGTGAGGTTTCGTCTCCTTTGAACCTTCAGGGAGGCCCGAAGGAAGGATCAAGGAATTTGAAGTAGAAAAGCTGAAGGGAATCAGGGCCGAGGATTTGGTGAAACAACAGGAGCATATTCCTGAGACAGCACCTATTGGTTAATAGGAATAAAACACATGCAGAAGCCAGAGCATGGGAGAGAGTCGGTGGTCAGATCCTGGTCTCTTGAGACAGTGCAGTGAGTGATACAAGATGCTTCCCAGTGTGTCTCAGGCTGCAGCTGAGTCCCACCCCCCACAACTAATCTACTGACACTTGACATGGAAGAAGTAAATTTTGTTTCCCCTAAAGGTAGCTGAAAATGACCAATTCTCTTTTCACCATCATAACTAAACACTCTTTAACAAGCCAGGCTTCTGCATAATCTTTATGAAAGGATACCTTCTCAAAGACATCCAGCCAGCCATCGAAGAATGGAACTTAGCCCTGGCTGGGTGGCTTAGTTGGTTGAAGCATTGTTCCACACCCTGTGGGCTCAATCTCCAATTAGGGCACATGTCTAGGTTGCAGG
Organism: Noctilio leporinus; assembly: GCA_004026585.1. Lineage (NCBI taxonomy): Eukaryota > Metazoa > Chordata > Mammalia > Chiroptera > Noctilionidae > Noctilio > Noctilio leporinus. The sequence goes on along the minus strand of PVIW01003437.1, from coordinate 131,017 downwards.
TTCAGTACCCCATCAGGACACATACAGGAGGCAAGCAATGTTCCCACATCAATGTTCCCCTCCTTCCTCTTTCTCCAAAAACATCAATAAACATATCCTTGGGTGAGGATTTAAAAAAAGGAACTTGGATAAGCTGGTTAGTTTCCCTTATTTTTTTCAATTTCGGTTAAGAAGTATATCAGGCCAATAAGACAATTATTAAACCATCAGTTGGAGGAAAGGAAATTGAACTGCAAGTGCCAAGTGCAGACGCTATTGGCATTTCATAAGCTGGAGCTAGATTAGTGAGAAAAAAATAACAGATTTCTGTGGTGACCGTGCTCGAAGAAGGACTCCCCATAACACCATGAGCATTTCCAAGTTTCTGATGTGTGCCAAATACATGATCTCACCTAATATATCAACCCTCTGAGGTCAATAACATTAACCCCGTTTTAGGGATAAGAGGGCTGAAGCTGTGAAAGGTGGTATTTTGCCCCAAATTACATAGAGTAAATGGGAGAACTGAGATTCAAACTCTGGTCTAGCTGACATCAAAATTTCTGCTGCACACTACTTAGAATCCCCCAACCCCCTTTTTTTGGGGTCTCTTTCTTTTTTTCTTAAAGAGACACTTTATTTTTCTTCCTAATAGTGCTGAGCAAGCATTGGTAATGGCAGGGCAGTAAATCTTGTTAAGAGAAAATTCCCACATTCCTGAAGCCTACCCTCATCACTGTTTTTGATGTTGTTTTAGACCAGTGCATGAAAGATGTGCACCACCCTCTCTGACATGCCACTGTGTCCTTAGTATCTAGGAAATTCAAATGCATACCCTGCCTCAGCTCAGTGGCTACCAAACACCCATTTACCCAGAATGCAAAGGGCTACGATATAAACTGGGAAATGGATATTGGGCCACATGACCTTCTTTTTCTAAATGAGAGATCTTACTTTTCTCAGTCCAGTGAGCCAAAAACACTTGTCACATTCATGACCAAGGCAAAGGCCCTTACAGTTTAGGTCTGTGTTAAGAGAGAAAGACACAGGTGGACAAACACAACTATTTACTTATGGAAGAAAGGGTAGCTAGACAATTCCCAGTACTTTTCGCAGAAAAGCCAGCAAATCTGGAAAAACAAGGCTATTACTCATATATTTTGGGAGTAAGGGGAGAATCCTTGAAGGAATGAAAAAAGGTAAGTGTGTCTAAAAGGAACCAAAGACATAGTACAGATAGATACTCCTTGATTTAGAGTGGGGTTAAGTTCTAATAAACTCATAATAAATTGACAACATTATAAGTCTAAATACATTTAATACCTCTAACCTACCAAATACCATATAGCTCAGCCTAGCCTACCTTACATGTATTCAGAACACAATATCCAGAGGGTGCTGACAATACAGTATATTGTAGAGTATCAGTTATTTACCCTCAGGACTTCATGCTGGGCCGGGAGGTGTGGCTCATTGCCATTGACCAGCATCGTGAGAGCACATCATACCATGTATTACTAGCCTAGGACAAGATTAAATTTTAAAGTACAGTTTCTACTAAATGTGTATCACTTTCACACCATTGTAAAGTCAAAAATTCCTAAGTTGAACCATTATAAATCTGGGACTGTCTGTATTGATAATCATAATCATCAGCATTAGCACTTTGATTGCCTCCAAAATGGCCCCTAAATGGTTCTCACTTCCTGGTATTTATGTCCGTGTATACCTCCTCTCATGGTGAATAGGCTGATTTGTGTAAATCTACATCCCAAAAGACATTGCAGCTTTTACCTCATTCTCTCTAGGATGAGTTACTTTGAAGGAAGTCAACTGCCATGTTGTAAGGACACTCAAACAGCCCTATAGAAAAGTCTATGGGGATGCCCTGGCTGGTGACATAGTGGATAAGGTGCCGGCCTGTGAACCCAAAGGCCACTGGTTTGATTCCCAGCCAGGGCACATAAACAGGTTGCAAGCCAGGTCTCCAGCCAGGTCTGTGGCTGGCAGCAGGTGAAAGGCAACCACACCTTGATGTTTCTCTCCCTCTATGCCTCTCTTCCTTCCTCTCTCTCTGGAAATAATAAAATCTTTTAAAAAAAGAAAAGAAAGAAAAAAAGAAACAAAAGTCTATGTGGCGAGGAACTGAGACTTCCTGCCAGAGCCAGCACCAACTTGCTACCACTGTAAGTCAGCTTAAAAGATGGTCTTACAATTCCACTCAAGTTTTCAGATAGCCACAGCCTAGGCTGACATCTTCGCTGTAACTCATGAGAGATCCTAAGCTAAAGCCATCCAGCTAAGGTACACCGGGAATCCTGCCCCATACAAACTGTGAGATAATAAACATTATTGTGGTTTGGAACTGCTATGGTTTGGGATAATTTTTCATGAAGCAATGCAATCACTATTTATTTAAAGTCTACTATGGGTCATGCCTTTTATTATGCTAGCCACTTCACATATATCATGTCTATTCCTCACAAAATTCTAAAAATGTATTATTATCAGTTTGTTCTCACAGACATGGGATCAAGGTGAAAAAATGCTTACAGATTTTTCCAAGGTCAAACTCTTAAGTATCAACAGAAGAGGTGGGATTTGAACACATAATGTATGTATGTGTTACAAATTCCTTGCTCTCCCACCCATATCCTGCTGCTGCACATATGCACAATAAGTAAATACGTAAATAAAAAGTATACAGAGCATATGCCTGCTTTTGTGTTCATTTGGAGCAGATTAAGATACTTCTTAGAATGAACAATTATATGCCAACAAATTGGATAACCTAGAAGAAATAGATAAATTCCTGGAAACATACAACCTTCTAAGAATGAATCAGGAAGAAATAGAAAATCTGAACACATCTGCCCTCAATACCCCTAGCTTTAACCAGGAAGGCCCTCCTTGTGTCCAAGTCTCCTCCTGATGATGCATCCGGGCAGTGCCCAGAGAGTCTAGCTGTGGAACCCCTGCTGTATCCAGCCTTTGGATAGAAGTGCTGTTACAGAACAGATCAATGATGACTCTATTCTCAGACCTTATAATTCACATAGTTGGTTTAGCTTAAGCACAGAAATAGTCATTGCAAAAAGATTCATGTGATTTTGGGCTATTTCAGGTAGTGTTGGCCCCCAATTTATTCCCCAATTTCATGTGTGATATTTATAATTTAACTCTCAGCCAATCCAGCACAGATTTCCCTGGACACAGATATTTATTCAAAGAAGAGGTCATAATGACCAAGTCAAAGAATAAGAAGCAATAGAGATTCTGCTGGGACTTCTGTGTGAGAGTCGTTTGCTTTTTCCTGCTAGATTAGAGTTTGGGAGGATGTAAATTCTGCCATTTTAAGACCACATGTGGCCTGGGAATGAAATTAACACTGAGCAAGTTGAGTTAAGAGAGAAAAAGGCAGGGTCCCATGACTCCCTACATCTAGATGCACAGGAAGGCAGGTTTACTTCTGGATCACCTATTTACATAAACCAATGGATTATTTATTTTTGCTTAAGCTAATTTTAGGTTGTGATTAAGGATGCCTACTTACATAGTTCCTGTGCTTTACTTTGACTTTTCATGCTTTGAATCCCAGTTCCTCTAGGCTTGGGGTCTGCATTCTGTCAGATGCTCAAGGTCTGGCCAGCTCCATCTTGACCTGACCTCTCTCACGCTCATCAGCTATGGTGCTTTTGGGTGCCACACCTCCAAATTCCCCTTTCCAGAGCTCAGTCCACCCGTCTGGATGTTTCAAAATGGGGCCCTTGACACCATTCCCATGAATTTCCTTACCTGAGTCCTGGTATGTGGTGTCCTATATAGATTCCCCAGGAAAAACATCCTAGGAACATACCACTCAGGTTGTCTCTTGGGAACCTTGAGAAAAAATACGTTTCTCCTTTGCTTTATTTGTGAATCAGATTCTGGAATTTGTTTACATAGATTTAATACATTTCCCAAGTAATACCCCATGCTGTTGTTTTTCATTATTGACATGAAACAATGTCAGAATGGAGATGGGTGTAAATTGATATAATCTTTCTGGAAAATGAGATGGCACCAAGACTCAATAATTCCTTAAAAATATTAATGCTCTTTGGCCCAGTAATCATACTTTAAAAATACTGAACATGAGAAAACTTACACAAAAAAAGTAAAAGGCTGTTTTCACAGATAATTTTATGGTAGAGTTATTTACAAGAGAAAAACATCTGGAAATAACACAATTTCTCAACAATAGGATGTATATTTTTATAAACCAGGCAACATATAAAAGATGGAAGGTAGTAGAGATTTTAGAAAAAGGACAATAACCTAAAATGTAGACAAAAATTAAACACAAAGGTTAATAAATTATTCTTAAGATTGAGAAACTAGAATCAAGTTAAATATCCAACATTATTGCACGGGGAAATCTTTCTGTTGTAATATTAAATGAAAATCAGAGCAAACATTTATATCTGTATTATCTAAACTATGTAAATCAAAGGTATACATGCACAAACAAGGCAAACAGGCATATGTGTTAAAATATTAAACAGTGATTGCCTCTGGGAGATTACAGATATTTTCGTCTTTATAACTTCTCTGTGTTTTTCAAACTTTGCACCATAGCCATGTGCAATTTTTTAATACAGGAAGTTATAATATAAAGATGGTAAGTATGTAAACTACATAGCAACATAGAGATTGTTTATGAAATAATGTTAAGTGAAAAAAGATGTATGTAAAAATTTACTCTGATTGCAATTATATAAATATGTTTCTGCACATAGACAAGAACTGAAAAGGAAAATGTATAAATAGGATTAAGTTTTGTATTATGCTAAGGCTGTAGGATTAGGAGTCATTTAATTTTCTTCTCTAAAGATCTCTCTAGTTATTTTAAGGATGTGTAGGCATTTTTTGAATCATCCTCTCCATGTATATCCACTATGCTGCTTTCTGGCTTGTGAGGCTAGGGGTCCCCTGATCTGCCTTCACCCCTGGTCCTGGACACTCTGGACTGGCTCCACCAGCCAGGTTGGCCCCCAAAATGGCTATGGGTCAGCTGATAGGCCATATGGGGTGCTAGTGTAGTTTCTCTTATTTTTTTTGTCTCCAGAGGGGCTAAATTTACATCTTGAGAAACTTTAAGTGGAGACATAGCCTAAAATTGTCATGTTAATGGCTGGCAGTCTCAGTCTACCATCATTTAACATAATTATTATTTTAATAGAGCTAAGAGGAGATTAAGAAAAAAATCCTCTGTGGATATTTTCAATCAGGAACAAACCTAGCTGGGATTGTTTGGGAAGTTTCTGATATCTTAGGATAACTAATGTCTCTTTGGGATGCAGCCTAGTTAGCAAAAACATCGTAGTGACTCTGTAGTCCCTGATATTCCACGCTCTCTATATCCCCAGCAAAGTGGATAAAGTGCATCATTATAAACTCTGAGAAAGAAGACTTCATGGGCCCATATCACAAATGAAGTATTATTTATATGTAGTAGTGGAAAAGACAAAGCATTCGAAATCAGACAGTTCTTACACTGTCACTTATGAACAGTGTTCACATGGGCAATTAACCTAAACATGCAGTGCCAGTTTCTCATCCACAAAGCAGTAAAGATCATACCTGTATTATCGGATAGCAAGGAGAATTATGTGACAAATATATGGAAAGCACTTGACACATCTTTGGCACTGAGTGCCAATATGAGATACTTCCTAAATGCTGTCCTTTTAGTCTACACCATCAAAAAGCTATGGCTATTTGACAGGATGCCAAGATAATTCAGTGGAGAAAGAATAGTCTTTTCAACAAATGGTGGTGGGAAAACTGGACATCTATATTCAAAAGAGGCCATTTGGACTTCTACCTCATGTCATATTAAAAAAATTAATTCACAGGAGTACATCACTGTGATCTTGGGTTAGGCAATGCTTTCTTAGGTATGGTACCAAAAGTAAAAGCAACACATACAAAACAACAGATACAATGAACTTTATCAACATTAAAAACTTTTTTGCTTCAAAGGTATCAAGTAAATGAAAATACAACCCACAGAAAAGGAAAAATATTCACAAATTATATAGCTTATGAAAGACCTTACACCCAGATTATATATTTTAAAATTCTTACAATTCAACAAGGAAAAGATAACTACCTTTTTGAATTTGGGAGTAGTCATATGACTTGCTCTGACCAAGGATACATGGGCAGAAGTGACATTTGCTACAGATTTTAAGAGCAGGTGCATGGCTCACTATGTTCCCCTCTCCCCCTGTCATGATGCCCCACATGGCAGGTGCTGTCAGCACCTTCCCACAACCTCACATGTGTAATAACGTCCAATTGTGGACACCTGCAAGTCTCTTCTGAGGGGTATTTCCGGCCACTGGAATCTATTACGTCTACCCACTGAGCAGATGGGGTGGATCAGGGAATGAACCCCCCACCCCACCCCCACCCCCACCACCACAACGTCAATCCCTCTCCTTTGCTTTCAGAGGAATAACTCTGACACTTACTTTCCATACTGACTCTCGGGGTTACTTTCCACACTGACTTCCAACTTGATTAGGTCCCATTGCCATCAGCAGTGATGGTCGATAACAAATCTTCCTTGGCTTTCTTCCTCTTTCTGTATTACTTCCCCATCTCTCTACCAAGGTCTCTGGGATCATCTGCCAAATAAACTACTTGCACTAAATCTTCTCAAGGTCTGCTTGTTAGGGAACCTGAACTAAGACACTCAGCAACGTTCCAGACAGAAGGTGTTTAGTCAGCCTGTGAAGAGGATGTGAAGCAAAGAGGATGCTAGTCCATGTGGAATGTGCATCTAAAGTGAGAGGTAAACCTTTGTTTTCTGAGCCCCTGCAATTTTGAGGTCATCATTACTTCAGTATAACTTAGCCTAGGGAATTATATATATTTTGTCAGTAATTCTCATTCTAGGAATTTTCCCCAAACAAATAATTAGAGATGCACACAAAAATCTTTATAGAAAGATGTTTTTTGTGATACTATTTATAACTAAATAATTGAGTACAATTTAATGTACAAAAGGGGGATTAACATATAATAAAATGCATTTTAGCTACATAAAATTCCCTCTCAGAGAATGCTGAATGACATTGCAAAATGTTCACACTATTTCAATAAAACAGTTTATAAAGTATCATTCTAACTTTATATTGAAAATTACATATATTTGTATATGCATGTGCAGAAAATAACAGTTTCTCTTCTCAGTCTGGTGGTTAGGGTTTTATTTGTATAGGAAATAATACTTTCTCATACTGCCTCCCTTCACCGACAGGCTATAGGAGAATAAAATTTCCAAAAAAGAAAAAAGAAACTACAATTGCACTTCTAGATCAAATGACTAAAAGTGTCTGTAGGAGATGAGGATGACAGACAAGATGACCTGCTTAAAGCAAAGACCGAGGGTGGGGTTTCCTTGTCATGAAAGGAACCTAGGAAAAAAGGGGGCTGTTACAGAACTTTCTGGGAGATAGCTCTTGTACATACAGGCTAGAGAGGGGAGGAATTGAGATGCAGAACGAGAAGCAATGCTATTCCGCTGACCTTTTGGTCCTTAAATCTGCCGTATCCCTAACATTTGCCAGGCCCTACGCTGAAGACTTGGGGGTTGAGGCGACTGCACAAACCACCACACAGGGAGATGTGAGGATCCCTCTCCCCATCAGGGGGGTTAGGAATGGGGAGAGAGGAAAACAGAACCCTCCCCCTCAAAGTGATTTTACAAATTAAAATTTCAAAATGCATAAAGAAATAGAACACTAAAAGGGATACTAAATGAAATCAACAATTATAACCTGTATCCACCCCAGATGAAACTTATTTTATAGAACAAAGACTTTAAAGTAAGCACATTGAGGATATTAAAAGAAACACGAAAGATGTTAAAACAGAATAAGAAATTATAAAACAGAATAGGCAGAAATAGGAAAAGATGAATAAAAACAAAAATAAGAAATCTTTTGGATATTAATTATAGTCATTAAAATATTGAAAAAGACAAGAAAAATTTAGAGTAGATATAGTCAAAAGCAAATTTATAAATGCAACTCATGTGTGAGGAACTCAAAATTAGTGCAATAAGATAAAGTGATAAAGAATATTACAAAAAATTGGTTAAGAACCAAGTCACTTGAGGAAATCCAATAGTCATCTCATAAAAATTCTTGAAGAAAATGAAAGGAATGGCGAAAAAGCAACATTTACCAATAATTTCTCAGAAATAAAGACAGATTCTTTGTACTTTGCAGTGCTAAGCAGGGTCAATAGAAATAAGTTCAGACCTTAATACATCAAAGTGAAAGAGGAGAACATTAAGATTTTTGAAAATCTTGAAACTTTACCAAGAAAAGATGTTATAAAAAACAATTAAATAATGGCAGACTTCTCATCAGCGATTATAATGTCAGAAAACGATGAAAAAGCCCTCCAAGTACAAGGGAAAGTCCTCAAAGTAGCCAAACTATCATTCTAGTGAAAAAGTCAAAATAAAGACACATGAAGTCTCATTAATTGAGGTATTAAAGGATTCATTTTAGTAAGGAAACATAGATGATCATGAAATACAATAAATAAGAGAACACAAAAATGTATAAACCATGTAAGAAAAGTCAATTAGCTGCTGCTGCTGATAATAATAATAATAATAATAATAATAATATAGTGATTTTACTTTTTGCAAAAGTTTAACTTAAAAGTCTCAACATTACATGAACAACATATGGGATTGACTTTGTGGGGGAGTAGGTGGGTGGGAAAGAGGACAGAGGGAAGCAAAAGGGGATGGATGTAATACAACAACAATAAAATTAAATTAAAAAAAAAGTCTAAACATTAAGAACTAGGTGTTGACAGACAGGGCAGTGTTCCATAGGTGGCTAAAGCACTTTTGTGGCTGAAAGGATGACAGAAATTCTGGGTAACTGTGGACTTTGTAACAAATGTATAGTCAAGTATATATCCAGAGGATAACCAGCTAAGGTTAGAAATAAAGTTCGTAACATCCAAATCTGCAGATAGGGTGAAAAAAAAAAGGGAGGTAGTATATAAAACATAATCCAGAAAAGGAAGGGCAAAAGGAAAAAGAAAATGAGTGATAAACAGAAAGCACAAATATGGTGGTAGAAACATGTCCAAATATATCAGTAATTATAATAGATATAAATAGATTTAATTCACATGTCACAATATAGGGATTATTACATTTTAGTTTTAATTTTTTTTAAGATTTTATTTATTATTTTCCAGAAAGAGGGGTAGGGAGAGAGGCAGAGAGGGAGAGAAACATCAGTGTATGGTTGCCTTTGGCCTGCCTCCAGCTACTGACCTAGCTGGAGACCTGGCAACCTGGTTATGTGCCCTCATTGGGAATCGAACCAGTGACCTTTGGGTTCACAGGTACCTTATCCACTGAGCCACCAGCCAGGGCTACATTTTAGTTTTTTGAAAAAGAAGATAATTGTTCTTTCAAATGATAACTATAATAGGTAAGAGGAGAAGAATACCTCCCTACCAAGTATAATGACAACTTTAAAACTAAGGTTTATTATAAACATGGCAATGTAGAGTCATTGAAGGGTAAGAGTGGAAGACCAATAAAATAGTACAGGGAGCTCAGAAACAGATAGATACTGTATGTAGGAAAATAGATATAAGGCAGGTGTGTGATTACTAATAAATGAGAGAAAGCCCTGGCTGGTGGCATAGTGGATAAGGTGCCAGCCTGCAAACCCAAAGGTTGCTGGTTTGATTCCCAGCCAGGGCACATAACCAGGTTGCAAGCCAGGTCTCCAGCCAGGTCCGTAGCGGGAGGCAGGTGAAAAGCAACCATACGTTGATGTCTCTCTCCCTCTCTGCCTCTCTCCCTTCCTCTCTCTCTGAAAATAATAAATTAAATCTTTATTTAAATATAAATATATAAATAAATGAGAGAAATGATGGACTAGTTTTTATATGGTTCTGAGACAATGGGTTATCCATATATAAATTAAAAAATAATTAAATACCTAAGTCATATTACACACAAATATGAGAAAGATAATAAATACAACAAAGATTATTCTGAAATGAGATAGACTCAAGTATGAGACAAAACTTGACAATTCTTAGGAATAAACACAGGAGAATATGTATCCAGGTATGGAAGGATTTGTTAAGTCAGCCACAAAAGGAGGCTCATAAAGCAAAAGATTGATACATTTACTACATTAAAATTTCTAAAAGAACCTTCCCTATGTCATAAATCAAATTAAAAAACACCAGGCACACTCTGGAGGAGGATATTGCAATGCATATAAGTGACAAAGGACTGATAATTAGAAAAATAAGAGCTAAGAATGAATACAAATAGAAAATTCAATAAAATTGTGAAATATATGAAAAGTCAATTCACAGAAGAATAAACCAACATGGCCAAGAAATATATGAAAAGATGCTCAATCCCACCAGGAATCAGGAAAATGCATACTATAAAAGCTATGGAATACTACTTCACATTTATCATGATGACTAGTAAAAATTTATGTCTGACAATTCCATGTTTGGGAGTCAGGGAAATGGAAACTCTTATACTTTGTGGTTGGAAGTATAAGTTTGTTTAATAACTACTTTGGAAAACAACTGGTCATTATGGAGTAAATTTGAAAATGCATATAGTTAGTAATTCCTCTCCTATCTGTATGCCCTAGAGAAATTCTCCTACTTATGCACAAAAAGGCTCTTAATAGCATTGCTTGCAATTGTAAAAATAACCAGAATACCCTAAATTATGATAAATAAAATGGATAAGTAAATTGTGATCTAATTGTTTGTGGAGTATTATATAGCAGTTAAAATGAATGAACCAGAGCTACATGTATCTATCAAATGACTATAATATAATAATGAGTAAGAAAAATGTCACAGAATAGCATTTATAGTGTGACACCATTTGTAGGAATTTATAAAACAACACCAGTTATATATTTGAATACATAAGTATGGAGAGACACTGAACTCATTATAGTGTTTACCTATAGGGTGAAAGGAGCAAGATGGTATCAGGTATTAGTAGATAAAAGCCTCAACCAGATTTCAAAATCTTTAAAAATAGGAGGCTGGCTGGCATAAATGGTACAATGTTGCTATGATAAGCCAAGGTGCTGGGGGAGAAGGGCAGTAAACAGCTGTTATTACAGCTCTATTCTTTTCTGTATCTATGACATTATTCACAATAAAGAGACTAAGAGTTTAAAGACAGTAACACGGATTGATAAGGCTTCCAAATTCCCAAGCAGCAGTTTTGAAGCTTTTGTCTACTAGGAAGGGCAGCATCAGACTGCAGTCCTGTGCAGGTGAGTGTGGGGAGGAGCGCAGACGAGCTAGTGCCTGTCTTCCATGGGCAGCTCCCGCAGGGTAGGAAACCCATAGCTTCTGGTGAGGCGAACGGGGATGACTTCCAACGTAAGGGAAGTGCTTTCCACACGGGACAAACCTGTCCAGGTAATGTGAGGTCTGATGGTGCTTCCTGCCCTGAGCCGTGGTGCAACGGATAATATCCGCCTGGCACACTGGAGTATAGGCTTCCACCGTGGGGACTACCTCACACCTACCTGTGCCTCAGGGCCGAGCGGAGCAACATCACATAATGCCACGCAAGTGCAGCCTGCTTACAGTATACCAGGCTGCCATAACACGCATACTCTTTCTCAGGTATAACTGGGGAGAATTATAGGCGCTCTGAGCTGGGGCAGCACGCAGAGTGCTGTGATTCTGCAGCTGTCCAAAAGGAGGCGCTGAGAGTCCTAACTACGTTTGCTTGAGCTTGTGCACTAGCACAGATAGAGCCCGCCCAAAAGAAACACAGTTAACACAGATGGAAAGTTTTCTTCTAGAGCAACTGAGGACAGATCATGAACCCTCTATCGTTTATACTTTGGCATCATACCGGGGTGTGACCAAGTTAGGCTGGGATGTGTTAGCAGGTAACCTGGGTTGGCACATGTGAAGTAGAACAGGCCACTGGTACAGGGGCGAGCAGTGAAATGGGACAGAACAAGGAGTCACTCAGCCGCACCTTGGTGGGGAGAAACTGGTAGGTCACACTACCAACTGAGCCACTCTTGTTACATTAGCTTGTGATTTGGAATTTCTATATATGTAATTATATATGTACATGTATGTTTTAAACATAGCTTATTCTATGGAACAGGTTAAACATTATTCGAACGAATTCATCTTTGCTCTTCTGAAGTCACAAGTTCGAAAAGCACTATCTGGGAGAAATACAGGAAGGTCTCCTGAACTAGGTGGATCCAACTTCCATTTGTAGCCAGCCATTTATATATCAGTTACAGAGACCAGAGAGATACCAGCCTTTGGGGTAGGACAGTGCCTGCCGAGGGCAATTTCTCAGTCTCCTTGGAAGAGAGCCAACTGGGCCGGGATACAGCATATCAGACTTGATGGAAGGCAGGGATGACATGGAACAGGCCTACAGGTTACTAACATACTGATATGCCTGCTTATTTCTTGGTTATTAGCCATCCTTAGAGCCCATCAACTGTGCCACAGGCCACTCTGTAACATGTAACACTAGCTCCTTTCCCAGGGTCCCATCTCCCCACAGTCTAGTAACCACAGGGAAAGCCTGACACAGCAGGGGGTCCCCAGGGCTGCTAAAATTTTGATGGACCCCAAGGAATGAGAATGTCACCACCCCACTCTTCAATGCTCATTAACCCTGCTGCACCTCCTTGGATTCTCTTGTTGGCCAGCTTTGCCTCAGGCTCTCAAACTAAATAAAATACGTTTCTGCAAAACTGAACACCTGAACCTCGTTTTAGGCTGTCTGCCAGGCCTTTTAATCCCAAGGCCACAGTTTTGCTGGAGGACTTGACCTTTTCCTCTGAAGGTCAGAGACAAGAGTCATCCAGACCCTCAGCACAGAGACCAGACCTGGTCACCTTCCCAGACTAGTCCTTCTTCACATGCCATCTTCCTTTGATTCCATGCCACCTGCCAGGCAGCGTCCCCATTCCCTAAGACTTTAAAACATTTCTCAGGAGACCAGGGCACTTCCTTGACACTTGAGTTCATCAAGTGACTTGGTGAGAACTTGACCCTGGAATATGCAGCGATATCAGAGCACTGGCTCTGCCATCTGCAGAGTCAGGAGGAGGCAGCAGGAGCGCGGAGAGAGAAGGGCCATTCGTGGTGGAAAAGAGCTCTGCTGTTCAATCAGGGAGCAGAGGAGAAGGGCGGGGATTGCACTTGGATTGACAACCAGGCATCACTCCGGGAAATAAGGCAAAAGGCAAAGCACAATGGCCACACCTACTCACCAGGGCTGGTTATTGTCAGGAGGTCAAGCTGCCGCTGTTGCTGCAAAAGAAAGCACATTGTGAGGGTACTGATCTCAGCCGGGAACAAACTTGTGCATAGTAATCAGGGTGGACATGAAAGGGGATGGTCAGACATGAGAACAGGGTATACTGCAGGTTAAACTGGAGCTCACTCACAATTGTGCTGAGAGACAAAGGGAGTGGACAGCTTAGTTTGTCCTTGGATGGCCAGAGCTGAGAGAGCCTTAGACATCTCCCAGTCACACCTGTATTGTACTTAGGGGAAAGCCCTGGGCTTCTCTGCCTGTTCCAGATAGCCTTAGATTTTCCTTAGCTCACGTTGGCTGTACTGGTTAAGTGGTTGACACCTGGGCAATTCTCTTTGTCTTGAGTCCTTAGGTCATTGTCACCCTCCTGATATGCCTTTCTAACCAAGACATTCCTGGGTTGCTTTGTTTCTTGAATTTGCTCAGCAGTGCTATGACAATTTCAATTATTGATGATCATACTATTAACTATCCTTTCTCTAACTGAATCCTCATCTCTTTGCATCATACAACAGTCAAAGAAAATATAACATTTCTTGGGCACACTATGCCATGTGGACGAGGATATGTGTTTTTGGAGGCAACTGGCCTTGGCAAAAGTTGAGTTGATCAACATTTCAGGAGGGTTGGCCCTTATCACAGCGTAATTATTATGGGGAGGCTGTTCTGGATCGGATGTCATAGGAACCTGACGGTGGAAAAATGAATATTGGAGGTTGGGAGGGACAGATGAGCAACTCACTTAGAGATTTAAATTAGGATTCCTTAAGTCCTAATTGACCTCTTTCTTTTTCCTACGCTTGATTTTCCATAAATTATATATATTTTTTTTCCTTAGAAGGGATCCACACGAACTCCGCTATGAGACCATTGCTACAGGCTACACATTGCAGGAGCTTCTGATTACCTGGTATTTCATCTAATGGATTTTTTAACATATTTCACTTCACCTATATCTCCCTCTTTATCTTACTCTCTCCAAGAATAGCTTTCTGAAATTCTGCTTCAGAAGAAAAGGGGAAGGCAGAAACATTTTGAGGGGTACCAACTATAGACCAGGAGCTTTGATGTATCATATCTTTTTAGGCTCTAAGCAATCTTACAGGGTTGGCATTGTACAGAGACTGGATATGAGGTTCAGAGAGGAAAAATGATCTCTACAAGGCCATGTTTTCATTAAATAGCCGGAGTTAGAATTCAGTCTATTTAATCCTGACTTGAAAAACCAAAATATGATAATGTGTATAAATGATTATGATGATGCCTGATATTTCTTAGATGCTCAATAAAAAGAAATGTTTAGTATTGATGTTATTTTTATACACCATGAAATTCTTGGTTTATGTACGCTACCTCTCCCCTTTTCATACGATATGATGCTTAGAACTCAAAGGCCATTGAGTCTGACTTGTTACCAGGACAGGAATCCTCTCTGCAATGGCCCCACTACTTGTACAATTGCTTCTGCTTCATCCCTTTTCTTGATGGGGACCTCACTACCTATAATCAGTCACATTCACATAGCTCTTCTTATAACATCATGACTCTTTCCAGCTGCCTCAGCCCATGACAACAGTTTGGACAGATGAAGATCCGTGTTTCCTTCTCTATACTCTGGTTTCTTTGTTCTTTCCTTGTAAGACTTGGTCTCAAATCTCTTCGGTCATGTGGTCACCCTCCTCCTCTATTGAACTTTGATCTGTCCTGGTCCAAACCCCTTTCAGATCCCTCTGCTCCTGCTTCAGTGACTTCTCATCAGCCTAAATGCAGATCTGTATCCTTTCACGGCCTTCTCAATCACTTGGCCTATTCCCCACCAGCTTGTAACTATCCCATTGACATGTCCAAGCACACAATGCAATTCCAAGATGTCCCTGACCTGCATTGTGAACACATGACCTTGCACTGAAACGAAACACTCACATGGGCCAGAAGGAATGCCAGACCACCCTCCTCCCTCACCACAGAATCAGGCCAGTCATACACTGCCTCAGCTGCCTTTGCCAATGTCAACCTGTGTGGCGTGGCACTTTCCTTGTGTGTGTGCAAAGAACATGAAATGTACTTCTATTTTTCCATAAACTTGACTCTATGACTGATGCTGGTGATGAAAGTCTATTTATCTGAAAAATGTCTATGTTCTAATTAAGACCTGTCACTAAATGGTGACTATGTGTCCAAGGCCTAGCAAAGAAAAAAGGGAAGACAAGGCACCAGACAGGAGGGAGACATACCTGGGCTTGTGTCCTGGCTCTTGTGTGTGGCTTTGGATAACTTACTCTGTGTCTCTGGCCTCAAACTTCTCACATCTAACATGAACGAGTGAGACTGAAATACCTTCAGTGATTCAAGTCTCATGCAACCAGGTACTGTGCTTGTGGGCTCCCTCTTCTGGTGTAGCAAGTTCCCTGAGAATCCCTGCAGCCAGGACACTAGGGGCTCAAAGGACAGAGCCTGAACTTAAAAGGGGCCAACTTTAAACTTTCCCTTTACATCGCAATTTTCGGTACATGTGTGTCTTCCTCACCAACTGAGGAACATCCTAAGGGCCTGGAACATCTGTTATGCAGTCCATGGCACAGAGTAACCCTCGGTAAAATCTGCTTCAAGTCAACTACACCACTCCTGAAATCCAGTCCCCTTTCAAACCACAAACCTTTGCTTATGTTGGCCTCCCTGTCTACATGAATCTCTCATGATCTTCGTGGCCATCCTTCCTTACTTCTCAAGGCCTCCATGAGGTCTCCTCTGCACACCAGCTGCCAAACCTAACCCCTTTCTTAGAGCAGAATAAATATTTCCTTTTGTCCTCCCAATGCATCTTGTAAAACATGCCTTTTGTATCATGCTCTGTCTTAATTGACTGTTTCCTTCTGTTTCTCACAAGGTCCTTACTTAAGGGCAGGGTTATGTCCTTTCACCTGTGTGTCTCCAGTGACCAGCATGAGGACCTGGAAGGAATGTTTGATGTCATCTAGTTCAAATGATTCGACTCCTCCATAACTCTCACTGCAGGGACCCTGTTAGGTAGGAATTAGTGAGCATGGGTGTAAGTATGCCCCTTCCTCTCTAGGACTTTCCCTCTGCCATGACTTTGGGGTTCTCGCCTCGGTGATTTTGCTCCCACCGTCTCTGCGGCCAGCAGTACTGTCTGTCCACCTCCTCTGGGAGACCTTCCTCTTTTTACTCCACACACAGGATCGCCTTCCCTTCCTGACTCCTACAGCTCCCACGGTCTGCGCCACTCCTCCTAACCTGGTGACAAGCCCATTTAACCTACAGATCACTGACATATGTGTGCACCACCTAGTGGCCCAAGCAGATAAGTGTAGCTATTGTTTTAACCTGTAGCTCTACATAGGATTGCGAAATCCATATGTTCTATTTGCAAATAAAAACAAAAGTGTATGTTCAAGAATCACTGTGTAATAATTTTTTTACCTAAGAAATTGGGATATCCAAAGTCTTTCAAAAAATGAAAGGGAATATTTCCAATACTAGTCTACCTAGTTTAATAGGCAATGTCAGACGGATGGAATAAAGTCAATGATGTAGACAGGTTCAGGGCCCGAGGCAATGAGAACTGCATAGCTACACCACTAGCTGACCCAAAGCTACAGTCTAAGGAAGGTAGAGCCTTCACACATGGAAGTGGTTGTGTGTGTGTGTGTGTGTGTTTTGCTATGTATATGTATTTTGTGGAATATTTTGTGGAATAGGGGACATTCCTCCACAGCTAGACAGAGGGAAATGTTTCCAAGTGTGCTGATACAGTATTCCATGGACTCTTGGAGGAATGTGGGAACACCAGGATTGGGTCAATTAGGGGTTGATGTGTGAACTGGCTGTGTATGAGCCCCACCTCTGGCTTCCCCTGGTAGAAGTGGTGTTCCATGGACATTTGAAGGAAGCCATTTCTGTGCTTAGGCACCATGTGATGAAGGCTACATCATGACTCCATGAAGACCATTGCAGGGTTGGAGGTTCTAAGGACAACAGAAGCAATCTCTAAATTTGATGCCAACCAGGGATGGCCAGAGCATCTACACTGGATGCTCAAGGAATTATCTACCAGGATCCTTGCCCCAAGAGCTATTTAGATTCCCCCACGCAGGCAGTGAAAGCTGTTTAGTTCATATAATGCCACCCCACTCCTGGTCACAGCTAACAGCCCCAACAGTGAAAGTACTGAAAGATGGGCTAATCAGAAAAGTTACCCAGGAATTTCAGATTTTTTATGGGCACAATTTATTCTCAATGAAAACTATTGTTGTTCTAAGTTAAAAAAAAAACAAACCAACCCTATCTTTAATATTTTTGGAATTATGAAAACAACATATGCTTAGTTTTATCTTTTTCCACATTTTTAGAAAATTCAGAAAGTGAAAATTAATGAAATCCCACTACTAAAAGAGAACCTTAGTTAGCATTTTGGTTAGCACATTTTTTTGTCATCTTTTTTATTTGTATATGTTGAATGAGATCATTTTCATTTATTAAAAAAATAAAGTGTTTCAATCTTTGCAACATTATGTCATTTTTCTTGCCCTGGGGCCAAGTCTGTGCTTTGAAGTATAAGGGTGTAAGTCACATATATTTATTGTCATAACTGATATGTTCGCTTTTGCTGCTGTGATTTTGTTTCTATTCCTTTTCTCTTTTCAAGGAAGGTGGCATTAATCAGCAAGACATCAGTAGGATACTACTCGGTTATTTTGTCACAAGGAGGCAGTTTGACAGGCCCAGCTGCTATAGTCTGATGATACAGACAAAGTCATGTCAATTTGGAGAAATCTCTTCCAGACACCAGTCAACCTGGAAGACACTCTTCTTCATATAGGAAGCCCCTTCTGGCAGCAGGTACAAAAAGCATTTTGTAGAAAGAGCTCCAGACTCAAGATGAGAAAGATAAAGGTGTAACTCCTGATTCTGTGTCTCTGGGCTGTGTTGTCATAGGCCTGCTACTTACGCTAGCTGGCAATGAGGTACTCCCTCCATAAAAGGAGTGTAGGCCAATCTCCAAGAGCCTAATGGGAAGAAGCAGCTGAGAGCAAGAGTAAGAAGTGTTCTGAAGAGGGGTCATCAGACAGAGTGGGGAGCACATTGGTTGGGAGCTAGGGTTTCTGTGTGTGGGCTCCAGCTCTGTCCTACCTCTGGATGAGACTTCGGGCTTCTTACCATCTGGCACCTAGCATTTTACAGTCGAATTTTAACTGGTCTCCCTGATTCTACTCTTGCCTTCCCCAGCTCATCTGTACTGCAGCTGGAGTGAGATTTCTAGGATGCACATCCAAAATCTCATCAGGGTTTCTACAGAATTTCTACCAGGTCTCGAAAGTCTAACTCTTTAGCTACTACTATGAAGAGCTTCCCTGAACCACTGTCCAGCTCCCGTTCTCTGACTCTGAGCTCCAGCCAGGATGAACCACTTCCAGTTCCCCAAATTTGCTGCGCTCTCACCTCTAGGCCTTTGCACATACTGTTCCTTCTTGGCACAACAACCCTGCACCCAACCTTCTCTGCCTGGCTAATTCCCATTTGTCTTCAGCTCTCCACTCCCATGCCTTCTCTTCTGTAAAGTCGTTCTCGATCTGCCCAGGCTGGACTGGCTCTTGTCCTTACCCCTGACCTTGCCTGTCAGAACACCACCACATTGCCTGTTCACTCCTCCATCCTCTCCTCTGGTTTTGGGAGCTCCCTGAAGGCAAAGGCTGTGCCATCCTTATTTCCTCAAGGACTAGTTTGATCAATACATGATGCTCACAAAAGACCTGCCCATTACCTGTTACCAAGGTGACAACTAGCCAGGGTCCTACCAAACTGATCATCAGAAGAGGTTTTTAGTTTATTCCCCCTCCCGACACATACACACACACACACATGCCCCACAAAGTTTTCATAAAAGCCTTTCTGTTTCTGCCTGGGAGACCTAAGGCCTGGGCCATAGAAAAGTTGGCCTTCTTCATTTGGAAGGGTAATTAGGGGGCTATGGTTAAAAATGGACTTTTCATTTTGGTCACGAACTGCATGGCAATTACTTCGTAGAATAAGAAAGGGACATGGTGTTCTGGGCGCTGAGGCTGTTTGATGTGTAGGGTTCTGCGTGGCTAGAAGAGAATAGTCACTGATTATGTGTTCTGTTTTGCTTTCTGCATTTCAGGCAGGGTAGCTATTTGGAGAAAAGTCAGCCTTTCATGGCGCAGACGGGAGATGATTTACACAAGCACACCAGTAATCCTGTGTGTTCTCTGCTCCTGCAGGAGCCAGGCATCATGGGAGGGACCTGAGGATCAGCACCCTTCAGAACAGGGAGCCAACAGGGGCAGAGGCTCCGGGCTCTGACCTCTCCTTGTTCTGTCACTCCCTCCTCTGCTCACCTCCTCTCTTCCTCTCCCCCAGCCATTCATACTTTCTAGGCATCCAGGGATCTCACACCCTCACCCTGCCCTAACCCACCCATAGCCTGTTCCTTAGGAAATATTTCAGGTGGTGCTGACTTCTCTCTGAACTCACTACGTCGGATCTCTTTCACTCCCACCTAGCCTCCTCACTGGCTTCAGGACTGATCATTCTAAGATCAAACTTACTGCGTTCTTAGAACAACTTAACGGTTCCCATTGCCCATCCGATAAAGATGCAAATTCTTAACTTGATATTCAAAGAGGGTGTAGAAAACTCCATGAGTTTTACGTGCTAAACAGCAGTTTAAAATATTTCTATAACCTTACATTTAGACAATGAACAAGCTAGCTATTATTTTCAGAACCAAACTTCAGGCAGTAAAGGCAGGCCTCATCATGTCAGTGCCACATGCAGAAGGCTGGCGGGCAGGAGGAGGAAGTGGGGACAGCTAGTCACTTCTGTGAGGACGGGAGCCGGGAGTACGAAAGTTTGGAACGCAGTCTGAAGGCCCTGAGCTCACGCCTGTCCCCACTGAAACGGGGCAGGGACCCCCAGGGAGCTGCCCACACTGCACACGACCCCCTGGCTGTTCACGGACCCTGCCGCCCACTCCTCAGGCCAAACCACTGATGCGTACCATGGCTCTCCCAGATAGCACGGTGCTCTCACTTTCTGGCTCTACATTTATTTATTTGTAATTCAGCAAGTGTCAGGGGAGCATCTACGCTGCACCAGGCGTACTGCCGAGGATAGGGTAAGATACAGCCCCTGTCTTCAAAAGTCAGCTAACAATGGAGGGGGGAAAACAGGCATATTAAGTGAATAACCATAGGGTGTTAATTAATTATATTATGTAAGTGCTCCAAAGCAAAATATGGAAAACGGCATCACGACCAGGGCTCAAAATACCCTGAAGCCTCACCTGGCCCACCGGCTCATGCCTGGATGTCAGCCCCCAGCACCCCCAGTGCCAGCCCTTTCTGGGGGGATGGGCATGGCTGAGGCTCTGCCCCCTCTTTCGGGCACCTACTCCCATCAGGATAATGAAAAATGGATTAGCCTTTTATGTGGGGCAACAGGGAACATCACTCGAGGCGGGAATAGGCGCCCACCGGCCGGGATTAAATCCTGCGGGGAGCAGAGTGCGGTGGCCACGGGAGAGTGATTCAGTGTATTTCGCTGCGTAGTTTCTGCTCCTGTAGCTTTCCGTTATTGGAACAGCCAGGCAGGCAAGTGACTTTCATCCCTGGGGCAGCTTAAAGGAGCTTTCTAGTTCAATCTCTAGCAGCAGCACCGCAAGTGACTACGGGGAGGAGCGTAGGAAACTCCAAGACACCCTGGAAGCAGGATTAATAGTGGCCGTTGCTGCAGCAGCTGCCGTTGGCCAAGCGCGTCCTACGAGCCAGTCCTCACTATCTGCTGCTCCCTCTTTTCACAAATGAAGGGGCTCAGGGTTACTTGGCCAAGGTCACAGTTGCCAAGTGGAGAAACCTAGGTTCAAGCCCATACAGTTGGCCTCTGAAGCCCATCCTCAGGTAGTCGTGAGAGCTGTTCGTTGTGAGGAATGAGGGGAAAATCTTGGCTACTTCCCAGGCCTCCAGGAGGGGCCCTGAGAGCTGTGGTGGGTGACTGTACCACCGGAACAGCCTCTGCACACGGGGACGTGGTAGAAGCTACAACTGAGGTGTGACCTTTTCTACTTTTCCTCTCTAGGGCTCACAGTTTGAAATTCTATATTGACCCATGTTTATATTTGATTGATGTCACTCTCACTGCAGTTTAAGCTCCATGGCAGAAAGGACGGGGTTCAGCTCTGCTGGCAGAGTGGACTCTGTCTAACTATGTGATAAGAGACTGTGTAGGGAAAGAGGCTAAGCAAATGGCTGAACCCCTCACGGCTGCAGGAGAGAAGGCATGTCACGAAACCCCAAACAGTCAGATGGGGGCTTGTGCGGGAGGGCTTCACCCTCCCCAGCTCTGATGGAAAGGCCTGTGCGTGGATCAAGACACAGCAGAAGGAAGGCTATTCAGTCCTGAGTCAGAAGACTCCACGCTAGTGCCCACTGCTACTTCCGTCTCCACCCCGGTGACACGAGGCCATGTGGGGACCTCCAGGAGCCGACATGGCATCTAAAAGTGATGGTGCAGGCGCGGCTGGAGAGGACACAGACTGACAGGTGCCCACTGCCCACCAGCGCAATGTAATAGTCCCACATCACAGCTAGGTGTTTACACGTTAGCCTTTCTTTCCTCCCCACCTGTTTCTGTCCTCCCTCCATCTCCTACCCCCTAACTTTCCTCCCTTCTCTTCCAAGGCCAGGAGCGGAGTATTTTTAATTTCTCTGTACTCTCTCTGTACCTGCTCTCTGATAGGGCCTCAACAAGTTTGTTGCAGATATCATTTGGCTTACTATCAAGACAAATCACATGATTATAAATTCTATTTTTAATATGTTTTAAATCAAACTTTTCTTTTGAGAATCAAACTTGAGATTTTGAAAGATGTGCCCTTTAGGCCTTCAATTTTTACTTTAAAGCTGTGATTACTCTTCATCCTTAAGGTCACCAAGAGCCAGCACGACTGTGAGACTATCCCATCTCACACCTCCTGACGTATCTGTGCTCAGAGCTGGGAAGGTCATCCAGCCCAACTACTTTATTTCAAAGAAAGCAAGCAGTCCACACAGGAGAAAGGAGCTACTCCAAGTCATCTGCCACATTGTTTTGCACTGTTTGCTTGTACGCCTCCTTCAGTCGAGTGGGAAGAAGGGAGTTATATCTATAACCTAGTGCCTAGAAAAACCTAGATGACTAGAAGAAATTGTTTAAAAAAAGGCAAGGGGATGGGGTGAAGGAGTGAAGGCAGGGGAGACTTAGGAATTTGTTCAGTTTTAATGTCCTGTTATTTACTTGATTTAACTGATTTTACATGAGGAGTTGTCAAGATGACTTCCTTTAAGAGGTAATAATTCAGTGGATAAGGTGCCGGCCTGCGAACCCAAAGGTCGTAGGTTCGATTCCCCAGCCAGGGCACATAACCAGGTTGCAAGCCAGGTCTCCAGTCAGATCTGTGGCTGGAGGCAGGTGAAACGCAGCCATACATTGATGTCTCTCTCCCGCCCTGCCTCTCTCCCTTCCCCTCTTTCTGAAAATAATGAAATAAAATCTTTAAAAAAAATAAAAAAATAAAATATCATTAAAAAAAATTAACATAAAAAAAAAAAAAAAGAGGTAATAATTAAAATGGCCCCTAAAGGAGACTATTTTACTTTTCCCTGAGAAAGTGGGGCCAACTTTTAAGACAGACCAGAAGGATAGGAGCCTGGACTGACCATGAGGCCCTGGCTACCCTCTATCTCTAGAAGCTAAGGAGTTTGCTTATGCTTGACATTTGGTTCCTTTCTTTCTTTCTTTCTTTCTTTCTTTTTTTTTTTTAAGATTTTATTTATTACTTTTCAGAGAGAGGGGAAGGGAGAGAGGCAGAGAGGGAGAGAAACATCAATGTATGGTTGCCTTTTACCTGCCTCCAGCTACAGACCTGGCTGGAGACCTGGTTTACAACCTGATTATGTTGCCCTGGCTGGGAATCAAACCAGCGACCTTTGAGTTTGCAAGCTGGTGCCTTATTTTATTTTATTTTATTTTTTAAAGATTTTATTACTTTTTAGAGAGAGGTAGAGAGAGAGAGAAAGAGAGAGTGAGAGAGTGAGAGGGAGAGAGTTCAACGTATGGTTGCCTTTCATCTGCTTCTAGCTATGGACCTGGCTGGAAACCTGGCTTGCAACCTGGTTATGTTTCCCTGGCTGGGAATCAAACCAGTGACCTTCAGGTTCACAGGCCGGCACCTTATCCACTGTGCCATCAGCCAGGACTGACATTTGGTTCTTAAGACAGTCAGGGTGCCCCCCTAAACCCTGTATTCTATTTGTTTCTTTAAATATTTGATTATTTAGTTTAGTATAATATAACACTAAGTCCAAAAAATAATTTGACAAAGCTTACAATACAAGAATGTAACAAAATAAAAGCCATGCTACTAAAGATGGAGAAAAAGGGAAAATAAGAAGAGGAAAAATTAGATGATACTAGGTGTGAGTTCATAACTCACAGTTAATATCCTAAGATACTCTGTTCACTTGCTAGAGGTAGGATACAAATTCAGCTCCCAGCTGTTATCAACTTAGGCACAGTGGAAAACTCAGTTATAAGATACCCCGTGTCCTTGAAAGAAAAATAAATGAACAAATAGAACAGTTGAATTACAGAATCTCCTGAGGTCTGAGGGAAATCTCTTCTTAGGGTCTGTAGGAAGGGTGTTTTGAGGCCTAGCGGGTGACAGAGTTGTCCAGGTCATGCAGTGTCCTTCCAGCAGCACTGTGTTTGGAACCAGCAGGCCTGACCCCCATGTCGCTTTTGAACAAGGCTTATGGAGATGGGTGAGATGGGCAAAGGACAGAAATGAGCACCAATCCAGGCTTATACATCCATGAGCGGTAAAGCTCTAAAACAAATGACTTAACCTCTCTCTCACTTCCTTGTTTCTAAAATGGGGATGAAAAGAGTTTTAAACAGCAATAGACAACTCAGAATTTTTAGATTACAACAAACATTACTATATTATGGGATAAATATAAAATCCACATCTGTTTCAAAGATAACATACATGGTCGGGTATCTCAGCTGGTTACAGCGTTACCCTGACACACCAAGTTTGTGGGTTTGATCCCCAGTCAGGGCACATACAAAAACCAACCAACAAATACATAAGTCAGAGGAACACTACATCAATGTTTCTCTCTTTCTCTAAAAATCAATTAAAAAAATAAAGATAATATATAAGACTCAAGGAAACAGTCATGTTTTAGATTGTTTTGAGTATCGAGGTCACTCTCCCCGACTTCGCTGGAGGAGTTTGGAGCTTGCATTTCTAAAAAGATCCTATCACACTCATATAAGTACTCAATAAAGTCTTTCCCCCCATTCTTTAGGTTCAGCAAGTATGGAAAAGAGTTCACAGCAGCTCTGTACAGAGCTGAATGAAATAATGGATCGGAAACACGTGGAAGCCAGAAGCTGTGTGTTCTGGCTCCAGCTTTCCCACTTCCTTGCTGTATGAGCCAATAATTTACCTTCTCTGAACCTGTCTCTACCACATACCGGTTAAATGACTGTGGGCCAGACAGTTAAATACTAGGAAATGTGTTTAGCAACCCACCTACTGGTAAAGCATTTAGTTTAGTGCCTGGCACAACCTTTGGGTAAGTGGCACATAGTTGGTTAAGACTTATTTTTAATTCCAAGACTCCTTGCTTGGAAAGCCTTTCTCCCCGTCTTTCCCCATGTACGACTTCTTATATCATCACCTCCTGGAAGCCTCTCCTCTCCCAGGCTGGGTTAGGTGCCTCTTAAGGCCCCTCAGCACCTTGCGCCACAGACATTGTCGTAACTCGGTCGCAATGATCTGTGAGTTATCTGTCTGTAAGCTCCTGTGGGCAAGGATGCTGTGTGACTCGGCATCTCCAGCTCCTGCCCCTGCACCGGGCACAGAGCAGGTCTTCAGTCACGTTCCCTGAATTGCATGAAACTGTGGAGTTCCTGTGGAATATATCATGACATTCAGAACATAACCCCGGCATGAAAGAGAGGCAACATTAATCTGTGCTCCTGCCCCGTGAGAGCAATGCCTCTGCACGATGTCAGCGTTATATATACTGCAGGCAGGGAAAGCGCCTGGCCATAAAAGTCTACTTTTTGCATTTGACTGGCTCTCCTTGAAGCTCCATTCCACGCTGATTGACCACAACTTTCCATAAGAAATTGCCAGCTTGACTGCGGGGAAGGATTCCAGTTCTAATTGTTCTTTGTAAGCCTGGGCAGAAGGTATTGTTGCTTGAAAAATAGAACTGTCTAAATTAATTTTCCTGAAACAAACATCTTTGCCAAATAAAAGTAATATATAATAACAACCCATAATTAAAAGCAAAATGATACCTTTTGTTATGTGGGGAAAACAAATGTATTCTCTCTCTCTCTCTCTCTCTCTCTCACACACACACACACACACACACACACACACAAAACCCCCAAAAGCCCAAAATGTTATTTTCTTGGAACTCCAGGGACACAGCTTGAAGTCTGATGAGAGGGATATGTGTGTGCATGTGCATGGGTGTGCACATGTACATGTGTGTGTGTGTGTGTGTGTGTGCCTTTAGAGTGGTATGGGAAAGATGTCTCTGTATTTTTTTCTTTCTTTTGCTTTTGAAAAACAAATTGCTCATCTCTGATTTCTGGACAATGCAGGCAGAATGTTCTTAAGTCCCATTACACTTTTAACAGACAGGAATTAAGAAAATGAGGGGAATTAACATTTACTGAACTGCCCTTATTTTCCCTTGACTAACTTCCCTAACCTATTTTTAATTTATTTCAATTTATACACACACACAGATTATGTGTGTGTGTGTATCCATACACATTTATATTAAATTGATAAATCCTTTCTAGAAAAGAGTTAAGATATTAGAAACTTTAACTGAACATTTACTCTATAACAAATGTTTTATTTATGTTTACTCATTTTATCTTTTTTTAAAAATTTTATTGTTGTTGTATTACATCCATCCCCTTTTTGCTCCCCTCTGCATTTTATCTTTTTTTTACATTTAATTTTATTGTTGTTGTATTACACCCATCCCATTTCCCCTCCCCTCCCTCCACTTCTCCACCCTTCCATTCACCCTCATTTTATCTTCACAACACTTTCATGGTGCAGTTATTTAATACCCATTTAGAGATGAGGAAACTAATGCTAAAAGAGATTAAGTAAATTCTCTAAAGTCACATAGCTAGTTGGTGATGGAGCTGAGATTTAAGTCCTGCTTATGAGTATAGAACCCATATTATTAAAAATGCTCTTTCCATAGTATATACCATTAATTAATATTAATTATATAAAAAGAAAGAGAAAAAAACAAAAAGCTCAACATCTTAACAGTCTTTCCTTCCATGCTGTTGTCTAGTTCTAGGTATTTGTGCTTATAATGCATGGCTAATAATTATACATAAACCCCAAAGATATAGTCATGGCATACAGATGATTTTACTACTTTCTGTATTCTGTTATTTTTAAGTTACCTTATATCCTAAGAAGTTTTCCAATGGTATTACATAGTCATTGTAAATGCTATTTTAATGAGTTCGTAATGTTCCATTTAGTGAAAGTACATAGTTTACTTAAATACAGGACATTTAGGCTGTTATTATTTTGCTATTATAAATGACATTACAATAAACATCTTCCTGAATACATTTTTTTCCCCTTCATTTGGATTAGATTATTTCTCTGGGATGAATACCCAAGAGTGGAATTACTGGGTCAGAAAGTATGTACCTTTTTATTACTCTTGATACATACTGCCAAATTGCTTTCTAGTTGGATCATTCCAATTTCTACTCCCATGCACCATGTGTGAGATAAAGATTTTACTGCAGCCTTGACAGCATGGAGATTGTAACTTTTAAAATATTTTTTCTTGTTAATGTAATGGTTATCATATGGTATCTGACCATTATTTTAATTACCTTTTTTAAAAAAGGTGATTCAGTGGATTTGAAGCCTTTCATTATCATGTTCATTCATTGTGTTTCCTAAAGTGAGAACTGATTTTTCACCCTCATCTGTCTGGAATTAAAATTCTAGCCCAGTTTTACTTTAAAACTCTCAGGAGATAACCACTTCTCTTGTTCATGGTTCACTATCTTTGGTGGCACTGGAAATACCCAGTTTAGCACAAAATAAAATGCCTAGCCTAAATAAAAAGACTATTTTTAAAGTGTCCAGCCAAAGATGGACCCCACAGAAAGTTGGAAATCCACATCTAGGTAGTGCAGTGCAAGCCTGGAAAAATCAAGGATCGTGTAGTACAGGCTCTTGAGCTCCGCCTGCTCCTTTCACCCCTCCAGAGACTGACGGTGTCCCTCCTCACAGAGCAGAAAAAGCTCTGCAGGAGCCCATGGGCACTGCCTGGGCCACTGTGCCAGTGGTGGGTCTTTTCCCTATGATCCCTCTAGATTTCTCACTTCGAAGATTCTGTAGAAGAGAATATACCAAGGGCTTCCTGCTTGGGAGGCAGTCTTCTCACTCGCAGAGGAAGCCAGGCAGCGTCCCCCTTGAGGTCTCGAGAAGAGGAAGCCACGTTGTCTTGTCTCGTCAGGCCCAAGGGGGTTCTAGCAGAACACGGGCCGAGGTTCCACACCAGGGCCTACCAGTTTCACAGTTTCAAGGATTTGTGTGTGTGTGTATGTGTGTGTTTTCTAATTTTGCTTTGTTTTGAAGATTTTGGGGGCCAGGGTTACCTTCTGTGAATATGCTCCCTTCTGAGAATTTGAGGGAAAGGTTTGTTTTAGGTCAGGATTTAGGAGTTCAGGACCCTGAGCAGTAAGTAGACCGCTCTCTGTCTATAAATATCATGGGGCTCCTCAGCTTGATGCTTCCAGAGGGTAGCAGTGGCTCTATCAGCCACAGAGGCACATTGCTTAGCAGGTATTGTACACGCAGCTGTGTGCTGAACCTGGGGACAAGAAGGGAAGTGGGCACAGATGAGCACTTACCTGGGCCGGGCATTTTGTTTACAGTGGCTCACATGGGTCCCACAGTATTACGAGGTATGTTTCCTAAATCTATTTTATAGATGAAGAAACAGGTTCAAAAACATAAAGGGAATTATCTGTGATCACACAGTTATAAGTTGATCTCCCTGCCTCTAGTTTTACTGCCCTCAACCCATACTTGACTCTGCAAACCAGAGTGCAATTTCAAAAATGCAAATCTGACATGCTGCTCCCCTCTTTAAAATTCCCTAGTGACAAAACAATAAAATCCAAACTATAATGTGACTCCTGCCCATGCCTGCTTCCTCAGCCTTGCTGCTCCCGCAGTCCAGGCTCCAGCCATGTGCTGTCCCCTCACCACATGCTTCCTGTCTCACTCTTTCCTCAGTGAGCCACTTCCCACTCCTTCTTCAAATCCCACTTTATAGGCTACTTTCATTGTTAAGCTTTCTCTGACCTCACCAGAGGGGTTTCGATGCCATTCTGCTGTGCTCACACCACGCTCCACCATAGCCCTTGAGCTACCACCCTGTAATTGTGGCTTCCTTTCTCCTACAACCATGAGCTCCTTGAAGGCAAAACCTCTCATTTATCATCATAGCCCTAGCATGAAGTCAGAGTGCATGGCACTCAGTAGATGGCTGCGGTGGACTGAATGTCTGTGTTCCCCCCAAATTTCTATGTTGAAAACAAATCCCCAATGTGATGGTCTTTGGAGGTGGGGCTGTTGGGAGGTGATTGGGTCATAAGGGTGAACCCCCAATGAATGGGATTAGTACCCTTATAAAGAAGAGACTTTGAGAGATCCACCCCACTTCTGCCCTGTGAAGACACAACAAGATGACCATTTTATGAACAAGGAAACAGGCTCTATCTAAATCCTAGATCTACCAGGATTTTGGACTTGCAGCCTTTGGAACTATTACATAAGTTTCTCTGATTTAATAAGCCAGCCAGTGTATGGTATTTTTGTCATAGCAGCCAAAACAGACTAAAACAATGTCCCATAAATACACTTGAATAACCTAATAAATGAGTAGAATCAGAAGGGACTACAGAGCTAGCATACAGATTGCAATCCAAGAGGTCAGGGGTTTTTTATTGTTTTTTTTTTTTTTTTTTCCTTTGCTTCTTTGAGGTGCTGGATGTTCCTGTTCAGCATTCATTGGATGACTGGTGCAATAAATAATAACAAGTTATGATCATCAATAAACACAGAGGAAGGCATTATTTATAGCTGATTAAGCCTTTGTTTCTTCAGAAGCAATCCCCAGAGGACCTTCTGAACCCAGGCCACCTACCAGAATTCTGAAGAGGATCCAGCCAGGCTTTGCAGTCACATCCTGGGTACCTCCTGGCCTGCTTTGCTCTAGCTCTTTAACAGCTACCACTGAGCAAAGGTCTATCATGTGCCAGGCACCGCACTTGGTGCTTTAGTTCTCTTATCTCAAATCTCTTATTCTTTAACAAACCCGAAATGCAGGCGTGACCCTTCTTACACAGATGAGAAAACTGAAGCTCAATGCAGTTTAGTTACTTTTTCTAGACAGGATAGTTAAGAAGTTCCAGCCTGAGGATACAAACCCGAGTCTCTACTTCCACTCGCCTTCCAGCTATGATTACACTGTAGGTGAATAACAAAATACAATGAATTATCTGGGTTCTTCTGTTGAAGCAATGTGGTTTCCCTGAATCAAACTCCTTTTCTTCCCTGAGCCAGCTCCTATGTGTGGGCAGATGGCAGATGGAGACAACTGTCCGTTGCTTCTCTGAATATCGCATTTGTATCCTATTCAAAAACACACTTACAAAGATGTATCTGTGGATATAGATGGAGCATGGAATAGAGCACATGCTTTTCTTCATCTGCTTATTATGTCCCTGAATGTGTCAATATTTTTTTTCTCTGCAAGTGGAGCACTACTTTGGATCCCCTCTTGTCTCTGCTTCAATGGCTTTGTAATTACCAGACAAGCAAGAATTGGGCAGCTGGCCCCCTATGGAGAGAGCACTGGCTCTGGTACTCACAGGAACTGAAAGAAGAAAGAGTGCCTTGTGCTGAGATGACAGTATCAGTAGCTTTTTTAACCAGGTGTGTGTGTGTGTGTGTGTGTGTGTTTGGTGTATGTGTAAAAAAAGTGAAAGTGAGAAAGAGAAATAGAACAAAGAAGAAAATGAGAGACAGATAGACAGAAAGACAAAAACCAAAAAACCAGGGGAAAGGAAAGTGAGATCACAGACCCAACTCTCTGAAACTCATGTGCGTGAGCCCTGGGAGGCTCTTAGAGATCATCTAGTTCAAGGTCAGCAAACTGCAAAACTACAGCTTTGCTAATCTGCTACCTGTTTCTGCACAGCCAACAGCTAAATATGGTTAATATATATTTTAAATGACTAAAAACAAAAATCATAATACCTTGTGATGTGAAAGTTACATGAAATTCAAATTTCAGTGCCCATAAATAAAGTTTTATTGAAACAGTCACAGTCATTCACAGGCAATGTCTTCTTTTATGCAACAAAGATGAAGCTGAGTAGTTGAGACAGATTGCTTGGTCTGCAAAGCCCCAAATATTTACTCTAGTGCCCTTTAAAGAAAAAGCTTGCCAGTTTCCTGATCTAGTGCAAACTCCAGACCCAACAGCCACCTTGAAGGCAGAGGTTACATGCATGTGATTCAAACCTGTATCCCAGTGCACTTGATGCCCAGCACAGGGGCCAGCACCAAGGCTAGGACAAAAACAAAAACAAAAATACAAAATTTGCAGGGCCCATTGCAAAAAGAAAATGTAGAGCCCTTTATTCAAAAAGGAGCATGAAAATGCCATTAAAGGTGCTACAATAGCAAGCCTTTTCCTTGCTTCTGCTGCTTCTCAACCAATCACAATGCTTTTAATTTGCTATTTAGTATTGCATTCCCTGTTGCATAAGCTTGGTTGCGGGGTGAGTGAGGACCATCTGGGGTGTCCTGGGCTCCACCCTGAGACTGGGTCTGTAACTGAACATGACCTACAGGCTGCTGGGACACTCTCTCTCCTCTTTCCTCCCCTCATCCAGCTGACAGCTGGGGGCAAGGAGGTAGAGACAGACATTTTCCATTCCCCTGAGCTGACTGCCCCAATTCGAAGCAGATGGCAACCCCCAAGGGTATTGCAATTCCCACACTGGGATAGGCTAGATACCTGGAGCGGGGTGTGCAAGAGGCTTACCCCTGCTGAGTGGTCCACTGAACACGCCCTGTGGCACCGCCACCCTGGAAAGGGAAAGGCTGGGTTCAGCCCAGGACTCCAGATCCGAAGGAATCCAGCCTGCGGAGGTGTGGAGGTGGTGAGAGGCAGGGCTGCCCGAGCCCAGGCTCCAAGCCTTTGGTGTGTGCTTAGTGGTCTTGTCAGGCTTTGCTCAGAAAATACAAATTTATGAATAAAATTACTATGAGTTTTAAGATGGCAGCCACAGAGCATGAAATCCCGTGTAGGGTCCCTCTGAGAGTGGGTACATCCCCAGGTATCGGGCCCTGCCAGCCACACTGGGGACTGCAGACTGTTACCCCACGAGTGATTTAGACAGGGAAGGGAGCCGTGGTAGAAAAGTGCCTGGACGCTCAGCTCCACCTGTCGGAACTCAGAGCCACTGCTCCCTCCCTGCAAACCCTGTATCTCTTTAAGGGTTCGAGTGTGACATTAGGGAATGACAATAGTCTAAAGCTTGTTTGTGAGCCTCACACTTCTCGGGGAGCATCCTCAGACAGCTCAGTCAGCCACAAATTCTCCCTGGCACCCACCCCCATTAGATTCTATTTTCATTTCGATTCCAGGACATTCAGCGGTTTCAGTATGGAGAGGGAAACTGGCCTGTGCACCTTAAGCTCCCATCAGAGTCAGTAGCTAAACGTGAGACACCAGAAGAAGGCTGCGGGATTCCGCAGGTGAGGGTCCGAATGAGAGGATGGAGCATTTTCTGAGCAGGCCTTACAGCTGTTGGGGGCAAAAGGGGACAGGGGGCTCCGGGGTCGGGGCAGAGGCTTCTGCAGGCGCAAAGGCGCAGAGATAAAAAAGTGGGTGTGCAGCAAGGGGGCGGTGGATACCCCAGCACGACTGTGCACAGAAGACGGAGAAGCCGCTGTGGCTGAGGGCCCTGCGAAGCACGAATGTGCAGCATAGCCTCCTCTGCCCGACTTAGGGCTTTGCATTTCATCCTTGAGGCCACCGAAAGCCACTGAAGAGTTCAGTGGTAGAGGGAGACAACCTGCTCAGGGGTCCCTTTGGCCAAGCACGGCCGGCTTACAGGACGTGAGAATGGCTCAGTGCTGTACTGCCCCACTGGAGAGGTGAGCTCGGCAGGCGGGGGGTGAAGTCTAGAGAGTCTATCTGAGCTTTGTACCGGTATGGCAACATCTCCTTTTACAGATGGGACCGAGGCTCAAAGAGGTGAGGGGTCCCTCCGAAGACCACAGGGAGGGAGTGAGCGTTCTGCCTCCGGCCTACCTAGCACCCTAGTCCAAACCCCATGTGGTGCCCCACTCTGCTTTTCAAGAATCCCAAGCAAGCAGCTGAAAGCTTCCTACTTCCCACGGGAGGAACCCCTGTCTAAAAGGCTCCTCCCCAACTCCCGGGTACCAGTGACTGTTCCTTTCACTTTGCTGCAACTGGACCAGGCTATTGCTGACCCTGTCTGCTGGGGGTCCCCCTCTTCTCTGCGTCCCCAGTGTTCAGTGCAGGGCCAGGCACAGATGGGTGATCAATCCTGGTGTTCAGAATGAGTGAGTAAACTAAAGACCAGGCTCATTCATTAACTACAGACCTCCCTAATTCATCTTGGAGTGTGCGGCCCTCCTCACTGGAAGCCACCACCAAAAGCAGCCCTGGCAGTTTTCAGGAGGAGGGATGATGAGGCTAAGGGTGTGTGGGTGACGCACAGTTCCAGCATCAGAACAAAATTTACAGCAAATAGTGCCCATAAATAGTACAAGCTACTCAGTTAGGCAAATTTATGTTCACACCAGGGCCGTCCTAGTCCCAAAGCCCAGAGGTCTTTACAATTTCAAAATGATTAAAAGCATCACACGAACCTGTATTTTCCATTTTTATTAAAAGCACTAAGGCGGGCAGCGCTTTCTGCATGTCAGTGGGGACCACTTCCTGACCCAGGGAGAAAAGCCGTCAGCAGAGGGCCAACGCAGACCGCCCACCCCCGCCCTGGGCCTCCTGCTACCTCTCCACCCCACTGTCCTTCCCTCCATCTAAGGAGGCTGCCCCATGTCCCACCCAAGCCCACCTTTGCCTAGACGCTTCACTCTGCCACTGTCCTAGCATCTCAGCCAGACATCGAAGTCCCTTCGAAGGATGGTGGCCTGCCAGTCACAAGTCCTGCCTTTCTGACAGACTCTCGTGTTCTCAACACACAGGATTTTGCCCTTACTCTTCTGAGCCTTTGCTTGTGGTGTTCCCTGGGTCCCGGGTGACTTTCCTCCCTTTCCACAACCGGAAAATATCTATTTCTTATCATTTTAGATCTAACTCAGTTTCATCTTTCCTCTGAAGCATTGCTGGGCTTTCTATGGCTAAGTTAGTCACTTCTCCTCACTAAGCCTGAGTCCATTTAAGCACACCTCACGCTGGGTCATGTGTGCACATGTGTCTGTCTCCTTGTCTCTCAGCTTCAAGCACAGAGCCAGTCTGACACCAAGTAGACGCTTGGTGACCATTCGGTAAGTGGATGATTCAAAGAACTCTACCTTCCGACAATGTATCCCAACACGGACAGCACTGAGGTGTGGTCAAGAAACACACTCGTCTAAGCCGACGCCTTGCTTACTGCTCACTATGAAAGCAACCTAAGAAACATTAAGCGCCCAAAGCACACCCATTCAGGTACCTGCTCCAGCGGGCAGTACTCTCCCTGTTCCAATGTTACTGCAGAGATACCTGCTCCCCGCCCCCCCTCACCTCCAAGGCTATGCCCCCTATTTTTTCACTTCCCCTACCAGGTCCTGTTCCCTCTCACCTACTCAAAAACATCACTCCAGCTTTTTTTTTTTGCCTATTATTTTTGCATCACCAAATTTTTCTAGTTTAGTAGATCATGCCAAACAATATAAAAACATTATTTCTTCTATTATAAAAAAAAGCCCTCTAAGCTCCATTTCCCCACCTCATTACTACTTTTTTCTTCTTTCTTTGAATCAATTGACTACATATATCACTGTCTCTTGATTCCTCAGCTCCCCTTCCCTCTTGAACTCACTCCAGTAAGACTTTTGTCTCTATTCCACAGCTGAAATCCTCCCGCCAAGGTCCCCATGCAGGAGGAATCTGTGTTAGATCTAATGGCTGGTTGTAATCAGCATCACACCTGATGGATCAGCAGCATTTGATCCCTTCTCCCTGTACCACTTCTTAAAAATCTGACTTTACAGACAACACGCTCTCCTTGTTTACCCCCATTTCATTGGCCCCTCTTGCAGTTCCTTTACTGGTTCAACCTCTTCCCAGACTTTTTTTTTTTTTTTTGAAGATTTTAATCATTTTCAGAAAGAGGGGAAGAGAGAGAGGCAGAGAGGGAGAGAGACATCAATGTATGGTTGCTTTTCACCTGCCTCCAGCCACAGACCTGACTGGAGACCTGGTTTGCAACCTTGTTATGTGCCCTGGCTGGGAATCGAACCTGCGACCTTTGGGTTTGCAGGCCGGCACCTTATCCACTGTGCTACCAGCCAGGGCTTCTTTCCAGACTTTTTAACCTTGAAACTATTTTCTTCTCAGGCAACATTCACTCTTTAAATGAACCCCCTCAACATAACAGATTCCAAAATGTATCTGTCTAACACTGACTTTTCCTTAAACCCCAAACTCATATCCAACTGTACCTTCAACATCTTCATGTGAATGTTTAATAGGCATCTCATCTTTAATGTTCTAAAACCAAACCCTTACTTCCCTTCTCCAAAACGGTTCTAACCACAGTCTCTCTATTCTCATGTAAGGAAACCCCCTAAGTAACCTTCCCAATATGCAGGTCAAAAACCTTGGTGACATCTTTGACAATATTCTTTAATCTACGTTCCATAATTAATCTTTCATCATATCCTATTGGCTTTGTCTTTAGGATATCCAAATTCTGACCACTTCTCACCCCCCTGCCAATGTCGTTTTGCTTTATCTTTCAGGAATGTCCTGGTTTGGACATAAACTACATGATCACCTTACTTCCCATGACCTGGCATACTAAATATTTTACTTGTTTATTTTGCTTACCTATGCTCCCCTCTTTTAGAGCAAGGCTCTGTGAAGGGAGGAAGTTTTGGTCCTTACTGGATCTCTGCTACCTGGAACAGTGCCCAGCACATAACAGTTGCTCAATACGTATTTGTGAAATGAATACATTCACATTTTATAAATAATAACAGAGGCAGCTGCTCCACTGCTTAGCCACTTTTTTTTTAAAAAAGACTGGGTCTCAGTTCAGGTCAATGCTCACACCCAGGCCAGGGAATCTATTTTATTTCTAGATGCTGGTAACCCTCCAACTTTCCACAAAAAAAGCTACAGTGAATCAAGGATCCAAAAGAGGAAAGTCAACCTGTAAAATTCATGCCATCAGGAATCTTAAAAATGCGACCCATCCACCTCAGCCTTACAGCAAGGAGGTAGTGCTTGGGACAGCCCCACAGCACTAGGAAAATATTCTTCACCTCTAGACACTTTTCACACCATTGCCAAACCCTGCACCCCACCAAGGCATAATGACCGTGTTCAGTATCATGGGGAGGAAAACACACATTAGCCAGACGGGAGGTTTTGGACGCATGTCTGTGACATTATCTCTAATCATATACAGTCTATCTCATATACACCTTTTTGTGGGCTTCACAACTTATAATTATTGCCAGCAGGTATAAAGAAAAAAATGGAGGGGAAATGTTGAAAGGGAGGGGTATAGGTAGGAGAGAAAATTCTTTTTGATAGCAATAAGCTATGTGAGAAAGATAGGCCAGAACTGATTAGAAAATATGAGAAACTGTATTTGGATTAAAGCTAAGAAAAATGAACTGTATACAAGCTGTGAGACCGCAGCCGGGGAGATCTGAGGCTTTCAGATTGTCTCATTACATTGTGGGTCCGTAACACTGGAAGGAAGTTAGTGGGAAGTTATGAAATGTGTCAAATTCACAGGCCAGCCTGGATATTTCATAAATCCATATAGGACTTGGAAGGACCTCTGAGGTTAATGAGTTGAACTTCACTTTATAAAAGAGGAGAAGGCCCTGCAGGGCAAGGACTGAAATCCAGGCCTCCTGATGAAGAACACAGCTGATTCCTCTGTGGAAGGCAATGCTAACGAGGAGCAAGCTCTTTCTTGCATCATTACCCTGGATCTAGGAGGGGGAGGAATCTCCTTCAGGCTTCGCACTGGGACCAGGAAGATAGCAGAGTTCTGAGAGCATTAGGAGGCTCAGACAGGAAATCCTCTCGATCCAGGGATCCTGCCACTGTGGGCCTGCCTTAAGACTGTGGCCTGCTTGTGCCTGTGTGTGCACGTGTGTGCACATGTGTATATGGGGTCCATTTGGTGTGTGCCTGCACATGCCTCCTGACAGTGCTAAGGTATGTTGTAGCACCAAAGCACAGGGCTAAAGCCCCCCAGACAAGCATACTTCACTCTCACTATGTCTCCCACCAGGGCCTGCAGCTTTCTCTCTCCCTCTTTTACTTAGGTGTATCCATCCTTCAAGCTACTATCAAGTTTTCCTTCCCCACACCCAAAACACAGATGGAGTTTCAGTGGCTCAGCCTCCTTGAGCTTCAGTGTCACACTAACATGCATCATATCTCAGAACTCTCTTCACTACTTCTCTGAGTTTTAGTTTAGTTTAGTTTTAAGATTTATTATTTTTAGAGGCAGGGGAGGGAGAGAGGCAAAGAGGGAGAGAGACATCCATGTATGGTTGCCTTTCACCTGCCTCCAGCCATGGACTTGGCTGGAGACCTGGCTTGCAACCTGGTTATATTGTCCTGGCTTGGAATCGAACCAGCGACCTTTGGGTTCACAGGCTGGTGCCTGAGTCTTAGTTTTTGCATGTGTAAAAATTCCTACTTTTGCAGGAGTGTGGTGCATGTTAAATAATATACTCAGTGTTTAAAGGGACTAGTCAGATAATTTATTGGAATGGAAATTTGTGCATATTTTCTTGTATTGTTCCCTCTTCTCCTAGTCCAAGAAATAGTTAGGCTACTAGTGGTCACTTTCCTGGGGATTTCGGAATGAGCTGCTTGGAGTCAGTAGTATTCTTGTGCCTTTATGAAAGCCAGGGTCCATTGAAGAGATTGTGGAATGTGAACATCTTGAGGGGAAAGGAGGTGAGGGGAAGATAGATTTTCAGATGGGGGGGATTGTTTCTCAAAAAGGGAGAGTATTGTGCTATATGAAATAAGCCAGAGAAAGATAAATATTGTATGATTCATTTATATATGAAATCTATTAAACTAATACACAAAGTAGGAACAGACTGATAGATATTGAGATACTGACAGCTGTCAAGGGTTGGAGGGCTTTGGGGCAGCTGTGAAAAAAATGAAAATGTTAAGTAAAAAAAACCCTTATAGAAACAAACAATAGTATGGTGATTACCAGAGGGATAGGGGTGTGAGGAAGAGGTAGAGGAGGGTAAAGTGGGGATAAATGGTGATGGATGGAGACTTGAATATGGCTGGTGAACATACAATGTACATAGATGATGTATTATAGAATTGTACACTTGAAACTGATATAATTTTATTAACCAATGGCATCCAACAAATTTATATAAAAAATTAAAAAGAAAAAAAACAGCAGAAGGAAAAAGGAATCCAAAAAAATGAGGATAGTTAAAGGAGCCTTTGGGACAACATCAAGCCCACCAACACTCACATCATGGGGATGTCATAAAAAGGAGAGAGAGAGAGCAGGAAATTGAAAACCTACTTGAAAAAAATAATGTGGACATAGAATTCTAGGAAGAGCAGAGTTCTAAACCAGGTGAACTCTAAGAGGACCAAACCAAGATACATCATAATTAAAATGCTAAAGGTTAAAGACAAGGAGAGACTTATTTTAAATTTAATTCTATTCTCGTTGTATTACATCCATCCCCCTTTTCCTCCCCTCTGTCCCCTTCCCCACCCACCCACTCCCCAACAAAGTCAATCCCACTTGTTGTCCATGTCCATGGTTCTTCCATGATAGTTCCTTGACTAAATTGCTCCCCTTCTTTGCCTCCTCCTCCCCCTCCCCCTCCCCTATGCTCACTGAAGGGCTAGTCATTGTATTCATGTATCTGGTTCCACTTTGCTTGGTTTGTTTTGTTCATTATTGTCCTGTAATGGGTGAGATCATATGGTATTTGTCCTTCACTGACTGGCTTATTTCACTAAACATAATACTCTCCAGTTCCATCCATGTTGTTGCAAAGGGTAGGAGTTCCTTCTTTCTTTCTGCTGTGTAGTATCCATTGTGTAAATGAACCAAAGTTTTTTGATCCAATGATCCACTGATGGGCACTTGGGCTGTTTCCAGCACTTGGCTATTGTAAATAGTGCTGCTATGAACATAGGGGTACATAGGTTCTGATGAACTGGTGTTTTCCGAGTTCTTTGGGTATAGTCCTAATAGTAGAATTGCTAGATCAAAAGGCAGTTCCATTTTTAGTTTTTAAAGGAAACTCCATACTGTTTTCCACAGTGGCTGCACCAGCCTGCATTCCCACCAACAGTGCACCAGTTTCCTTTTCTCCACATTCTTGCCAACAACACTTGTTATTTGTTGATTTGTTGATGATTGCCATTCTGACAGGTATGAAGTGGTATCTTATTGTGGTTTTAATTTGCATCTCTCTGATGGCTAGTGATGTTGAACATTCTTTCATATGCCTTTGGGCCCTTTGTATGTCTCCCTCAGAGAGTTGTCTGTTCAGGTCCTTGGCCCATTTTTTAGTTGGGCTGTCTGTCTCCCTTGGTGTTGAGTCTCATTAGTTCTTTATATATTTTGGATATTAAACCCTTGTCTGAGGTATCATTGGCAAATATGTTTTCCCATACAGTTGTTTCCCTTTGAATTTTGCTGGTGTTTTCTTTAGCTGAACAGAAACTTTTCAGTTTGATATAGTCCCATTTGTTTATTTGTTCTTTTATTTCCTTTGCCCTTGGAGAAGTATTAGCAAACATATTCATGTGTAGGATATCTAAAATTTTACTGCCTATGTTTTCCTCCAGGACCTTTATGGTAGCACTGCTTATGTTTAAGTCCTTTATCTTTCTTGAGTTTATTCTGGTGTATGGGGTAAAAGAGAGACTCTGAAAAGCAGCAAGGGAAAAGCAGTTAATTACCTACAAGGAAGCTCCATAAGACTGTCAGTTGTTACTCAACAAAAACTTAGCAGACCAGAAGAAATTGGCACGAAATACTCAAAATGATAAAAAGCAAGGTCCTATAACTGAGATTACATGGCAAAGCTATGTATTTAGAATTGAAAGATGGATAAAGTGCTCCCCAGACAAGAAAAAGCGAAAGAAGTTCATTACCACCAAACTGGTATTACAAAAAATATTAAAGGGTCTCCTTTAAGAACAGGAAGGGAAAAAGATAAAAATATGAATAATAAAATGGCAACTAATACATATCTATGAACAACTACTTTAAATTCAAATGGATTAAATGCTTCAATAAAAAAACATAGGGTAGCTGAATGGATAATAACATAAGACCTTTACATATGCCGTCTGTAAGAGACTCACTTAGCATCAAAAGACACACAGACTGAAAGTAAAGGAATGGAAAAAGATATTCCAAGGAAATGGAAATAAGCAAAAATGAGATACCACGTCACACCTGTTAAAATGGCTATTATCAATAAGATAGGCAATAACAAGTGTTGGAGAGGTTGTGGAGAAAAAGAAACCCTCATTCACTGCTGGTAGAAATGTAAACAGGAGAGTC
This sequence comes from Noctilio leporinus, assembly GCA_004026585.1. Lineage (NCBI taxonomy): Eukaryota > Metazoa > Chordata > Mammalia > Chiroptera > Noctilionidae > Noctilio > Noctilio leporinus. The sequence goes on along the minus strand of PVIW01003437.1, from coordinate 90,654 downwards.
ACTATGGAAAACAACATGGAAGCCCCTCAAGAAATTACAAATAGTTACCATTTGACCCAGCAACATCTCTTTTGGGTATGTACCCAAAAAATGGAAAAAAAAAATGATTATAAAGATATATGCACCCCTATATTCATTGTAGCATTATTCATTGTGGCCAAGCCATGGAATCAACCAAAGTGTCCTTTGATAGATAAATGAATAAAAAAGACTATGTATATATATACACACACACAATGGAATACTTCTCAGCCATAAGAAAGGATAAAATAGTGCCATTTGTAGCATGGAACTTAGGAATATAATGCTAAGTGAAATAAATCAGACGGAAAAAGTCAAGAACCATATAATTTCACTCATGTCAGATATAACACTAAAAGCAACAAATGAACAAGCAAGAAAAATGAACAAAACCCCAAAGACACAGATAATATTATGGTGATTACCAGAGGGCAGTAGGGTGGAGGGGATGGTGAAGAATAAAGGGGTTCAAGTATATAGTGATGGAAAAAGGTTTGACTTTGGGTGGTGGGCACACAATGTAATATACAAATGCTATACTGCAGAATTTTACATTTGAAACCTATATAATTTTATTAACAAATGTCACCCCGATAAGTTTAATTTTTAAAAAGCAGGGTTAGCAACACTTATATCAGACAAAATGGACTTTAAAACAAAGGCTATAACAAGAGGCAAAAAACAAAACAAAACCAAAAAACCCCCAGAAATTCCACTTCTGGGTATTTATCCAAAGAAACTCAAAATATTAAATCAAAAAGAAATTGTAGCATTTTTACAATAGCTTAGTTATGGAAGCAACTTAAATATTCATTAATAGATGAATGGATAAAGAAGTTGCTCATATATACAATGGAATATAACTCAGCCATAAAAAAGAACAAAATCTTGCCAACCACAATAATATGGATGGACCTAGAGAGTACTGTGCTGAGTGAAATAAGTCAGACAGATAAAGATGCCATATGATTTCATTCATATTTGGAATCTAAAAAACAAAATAAATGAATATGCAGAATAGAAACAGATTCACAGATGCAAAGAGCATTTTGACAGTTGTCAGCTGGAAAGTAGGATGGGAGGGTGGGTGAAAAAGGTGAAGTGATTAAGAAGTACAATTTAGAAGTTATAGAATACTCACAGGGATGTAAAATACAGCACAGGGAATATATTCAATAATATTCTAATAACTATGTATGGTGGCACCAGAAACTAATATAATATTATATATAAATTATAATTGAAAAACAGAAGAGTTCAAAGGCAAGAAATGCTGTACTTAGAAGAATCATAGAATAGCTTCAGTGGATGGTTCAAGTCAAAAAATAGTTCTAAATTGCAGTGCTGATGGTGCTCTACCAATTCTTCACAAAATAAAAATAAAGTACCGTAAAAATACATGAGCAAAATGTCAGAAGGAAGCTAAACTCAAGGAGCTGAAACAATAGAGCCAAAAGCACAAGAACCAAATTTCTGAATATTATTTTCTAAAAACTTTCAATGAGAATGCATTTTGGCCTAGGTACTGAGCTGGACTTGCAATGATGGATCACACACAGTTCCTGGCTTTGAGGAGCCCCCAGTCTAATGGGAGAGAGGCAGGTAAGGAGATCATTTCAGTTTAATGTGCTCGCAGCAGTCTTAGAGACCTTTTGCCATAGTCCAGCTTCCCATTTTAGTTCTACTACTTTTCTTCTCTTTCTACCAGAGGAAAGTCACTCTTACATAAGATTAGACATTGGAACCTAATTAGGGTGACTGAGGAAAGCAACCCAGTGGCCTCGCAAAAAAAAAAAAAATGGTGACTGACAGAAGAAGGTATTTCCTTCATTCCATTCCCAGCATGATGTGAGGCGTTCGCTGCCCATCAAGGTCACATAACTAAATGTCAGAATGAGGCTGTTAGCTAGGACTGTTGAACTCCCTGTCCTAAACTTCTCTCATTATACTGTGCTGTTTCCAGAAATGACCCTAGGAATTAATAGCTTGTACTGTGATAAGGAGAAAAAAAGAAATAAAAATTAAAATAGACACTATATTAGTTTTCTGAGGCTGCCTTAACAAATCAACACAAGCCGGTTAACTTAAAACAACAGAAATTTATTTTCACAGTTCTAGAAGCTAGAGATGGGGAATCAAGAGCCAGGCAGGGCCATGTTCCCTGCAGAAGTTCTAGGGAAGAATCCATCCTTCCTTGGTCCTTCTAGATGCTACTAGTTGCGAACAGTCCGTGAAGTCCCTTGGTGTGTGGCAGCATTACTCCAGTCTCTGCTTTGCTTGTTACATGGCATTTTCACTGGATGTCTCTGTCCCTGTGTCTTCACAGGGACAAGGGACACTAATCATTGAATTTATGACTCATTGTAATCCAGTATTAGGTTACACCTGAACTTGATTACCTCTGCCATGACCCTATTTCCAACCAGATAAGGTCACATTTACAAATACTAGGGATTAGGATTTCAAAATATATATTGGGGGAGGGGGGTAACTCAACCCACAGCAAACACCTGCAAAATACATACCTGTATGGATAGGAAGGAGAAATATCCTGTAATTCATTTGCCATTTAGATTCAGTTGTCTATTGTACACTACTTGAGGGCACCCTTACGAAAAAGTAAGCCTGCACAGAACGAACATCCACCTGCGTGGCACCTGAGGCTCTCAGCTGGCTTTAGATCTGCCCTTCTAGTGCAGGCTTGTTCCATGATGGAGGGGCAGGACACAGGCGAGAGAATCTGCCCACCTAAAGCATGCCCAGTCCAACACCTCATCTCACAATGAGGAAAAACCAAGGACCAAGGAGGGGAAACAACTTGTCCAAGATTTCATAGCTCACTGGCCATAACAGCGCCAAACGTTAGCAAGGTCAGGAAGCTGGTCTGGAGCTTTCAAAAACTAGAACTGGCTTCTAAATGTGTAAATCTTTGGACCCAGCAATTCTACTCTCAGGAAATTAGCTTAATGAAATGGTTAAAAATTCACTACAAGGATATTTATGAGAGCATTAAAAGAATGACAATATAAATAGTAACTATAATCTGAACATTCACTTTATGTCAGATGTTATATGACATGGTTTGCAAACATTCTCACTTAATCCTCAAAAAATTTGTATTCCTCTTCAGATAAAAGACCGAGACTTAGAGAGGTTAGTTTAGTTTCCTAGGAAGACACAGCCAATAACTGAAAGAGCTTGGTTTAGAACCCACATTTCTTTGATTCCAAAGCCCAGGCTCTTACAGTAATTTTCATAAAGTCATCAAGTCATCCTCAGGGACCCCAAATAGAGATCCAATGACTGGGAATCAGTTAAAAATGTTAGGGTGCATCTGTACAATAAAACACAATGCCATTACTTGTTGTGCTATAGATGAATATCTAGTGATAATATACGGAAAAGTACATTACACAGCATTGCTTACTGTGTGATTACTTAGGTCTATGTGATAGAGTGGATAAACAAATAGAAAAATATTAACCCGCATTATCTCTGGGTGGTAAGATTATGGGTTTTATTTCTTATTTCCTATATTTATAAGTTTCCTGCAATGAACAAGAAATTGATTTAATAAAAGGAAACAAAGGATGTTTTGTTTGCAAAACAAAGAGAATTCCAGGAGGCAGAGAGAGCATTTGCTGAAAGGATGCTTCCAAGATAACATCTTCGGCTTGAGCGTGGGCTTCAGCTTTCTTGCCAGACAAAAACCCATCCACCTATATGGCACATGGAAAACTGCAGTTTCTCACTCATAAAAAGGGTTCATTCCTCTGGACTTAGCAGAAGCGTGTGGGCAGTAAAGGCTGCTGGGCGCCTGAATATCAGAGGGGTTTCAGGGCACAATGCCTCTGCCCTGTGGCTAGAGGAATCTGATAATATCCTGCTATTTCTTTTTCTTCATTCTCTCACAGATGCAGCAGGTAAAGCTTCTGATTGAATTCCATCTTGATTTCATTAAATATTCATAAAGGCCAATTAGAAGAGGGGAGAAAGAGGCCACGAGGCGATCCCTTCTATCTTTCTGTCAGAGGCAGGCTGGTTTACGGTCAGCCATGGACCAGCCACAGTGGTCAATATGGTCAAGACCTTTCTGACTCTGGGTCACTTCTCACCACCTCAGCAAGGTACTCAGGACCAGCAGGGAAGGAGAAGCAGGGGCCAGGTGAGGAAAAACAGCTCATAATTCTGACAGCAAGGTGCTTAGTGTGTAGAATGCAAAATGCAAAAGCTGGGAAACATCCTGAATCACCACTGGAATGGAAATCTTTCCCTAATGAGCAATGACGACTGGAGAGAGCTGATTGCACTTACCAAAAAAAAAAAAAAAAAAGCTTAAAATTCATAATCAATCAGGCGAGTTGGTTTTATCCTTTTGTAACAAAGCTATCCTGTTCCAGCTTCCATCACTGGCCAATGGGAGCTCATCTCTCCCCACCTTCCTCCTCTCATCCAGCTGGGACACAAGGTGTAAGTGGAGGGGCATAGAGAGATCAGGGCATATCGGAAAGAGTGCAAGGAGGCAGGTGAGAGAGCTCGTCGATCCTGACCCTCAAATTCTATGGCTGGAGGGACAAGGGTCAGAGAGAACCTGAGGCGGGGCAATGCCACATGATTGGTGGCAGTACAGTCCCCTTTGTCATCTGCATCAGCTGAGGAATTATGAAAGAACACACGCTGAAAGCCAGAGTTCTAGGTCTGGGACCCAGCTTTGCTATTGTGAGCTATGTGACATTAGGATAAAGTACCCATATGATTTTTAGACTGCAGATTTTATATGCAAAAATGACAACGATCATGTCTTCCTCCACACTACACAGGGTTTTTGTGAGACTCAAATGGTAGGAAGGAGATAGGGCTATTATTACGCTCCCTCCTTTCTATTTTCCTTTTTCTGGGCACCTAAGTTCTCTCCCTCCAAACTGCATTCCACCTTGCTCTCAGCAAGGTCCTTTTAAAACCTGAAATTGACCTGGGCTTTTTTCTGTTTAACTCTTTCCACATTGTCCTTCAGATGAAGTATAAGCACTCAGCCAGGCATTTAGGATCCTCTACAATTTTGGGCACTTGTCTTCTCTTGTCTGAGCTTTAGTTTCCCAATTCATAAAGCATAAGACTAATACCTACCTCAGAAGGCTGTTGTGATCATTAGAATTCACATCTAAAGTGACCTGTATGGTTTCTGGCACATCATAGACACTCTACATAACTTAATGATTACCTTATTAATTTTCACAACAACCCTGAAAGGTAGGTAGAGAAGGGGTAACTTTACCCCCGATTTGAGCAATGACACATGAGAAACCCAGAGAGGTAAAGGTATTTGATTATGGACACAGAGCTAGAATTCAGAGCTGAGATTTCACTCTTGGACTTTTGGCTCTAGGGGATGGGGGATGGAGGGCGAGACAGAAGGAGCAGGGGTGGAGCTACTCTAGGCTGCCGGCATAGGATGATTCTTTCCTGATATTCCTCTTCCAATCTCCAAAGATAGAGTTTTGTTTGCTAACATGATCATAAGGCCTTAGGCCATAGGGCTAGCCAACTTCTCTTGTCTCATTTCAAACTAGTGGAAAATGAAATGAAGCAAATAGTGCTCTAGTTATGCTAAACAGTTGCTCGAATAAAAAGGGAAGATGAAATTCCCGAACAATAATTTAATAGGCGGCAAAGAGAAACTAAGTGGAAAGGCTTGTGCATGAACTGTTGTAAATGAATGTATCATGCAAAGATGATTTCCTCAAGACACTGGACTCCACATGGGTGGCTTGGAGTCGGGAAACCTGGATGTGGCCTCCCTTGCCTCAACCTCCTTTTTCCTGGTCATTTTGCCCATCACCTCAGGCCTGATCCAAGTTTAGATCCACCTTGATATGAAACAAAGAGTGAGCATTCCAAAAATTCTACCTTTTCATTCATTCATTTGACTAATATTTATTGGACATCTACTATGTGCCAAGTTTTTTGCTAGGCAGCGTGTAACGATAGGCAAAGATGCTGCTCTCATAGCATTTATAGTCTACAAATATTTTAAAATAACCACATTTACATATATTCTTTCACCCTTTAGTACACATCATGAAGAAGATATTGGGAGTTATGAAATATTTAACAGCAGAATCCAATGTAGGGAGTGGGGAATGGACCAATCCTCAATGGCGTAGAGTATGTTCTATTTTTTAACATGATCACAAGGCTTTAGGTCATAGGGCTAGCCAACTTCTCTTACCTCCTTTCAAACTAGCAGGAAATGAAATGAAGCATGAGGTTGTTCCAGTTATACTAAACAGTTGTGTGAATAAAAGGGAAGATGAAATTTCCAAACAATAATTTTGTAAGATTTTTATTTTGTTTGTTTTTGCTCCGTTTCTCCTCTGGACCCCATTTCCATGAGGAAGAGACATCAGGAGTTAAGAAAGAAGACAGAGGTGTGAGAGTAAAGTGAGGTTGGAATGTCCCTGTCAGAGAGGACAGCACCTGTGAAGGCTCTGAGACATGAGGGACAATGGCATATTCATGACACTGAAGGAGACCAGAGTGTTTGGATGCAGAAATAGGGACCAAGGAAGGCGAATTCAGAGGAGAAAGGAGTCTATACCCCAAAGAACCTTCTAGGCTAGGAAATATGATTTGGAGAGCAAGTTAGTCTAAGCATGAGGGAAGCCACTGAAGAATTTAAGAGGAGGATGGGCATGATTGAATTTGTATTACAAAAACTCGCTAAATCTCAACAGGCTTTGTTACATAAAATGACATACTAAATCTGAAATTCATACGGAAATGCGAAGGACCTAGAACAGCCAAAATAAATTTGAAAGAGAACTAAGTTGAAGTACCAACACTGCCTGATTTCAAGACTTATTATAAACCTATGGCAATCAAGACCGTGTGGTTTTGGCATAATTAGATCCATGAAACAGAATAGAGTTCAGAAATAGACCCGTATATATAGAGACAACTAATTTTCAACAAAGATGTGCAGGCAATTCAGTGAAGAACAATCTTTTCAACAAATGGAGCTGGGGAAATTGGTTGTCCTTAAGGAAAAGAAAAAACAAAACTTTGATCCATACCTCACATCACATACGATAATTAATTCAAAATGGCTCATAAACCTAAATGTCAAACCTAGAACTTTAAAACTGCTAGGAAAAAAAACATTTAAATCACTGTAACCTTGGAGTAGCCAAAGATGTCTTACATGAAGAATGGCCCATAAAAGAGTTAACACATTGTTGACCAGCAATTTTATAGCAAAACCTAATGCAAGTGCAGGTACAAGTTAACTTGTTATCAGTCGACAACACTTGGGCTTGGAAATGAGTTGTTTTGTGACTGGTCAACAATGTATTAATGGATAATAGAACCTGATGAAAATTTAAAATCTTCTGCTCATTGAAAAAACTGTTAAGAGATTAAAAAAAAACAAACAAACAAACAAAAAAAACAAGTCATGGACTAGGAGAAAATACTGGTGAATAATATTGGGTTGGCTAAAAAGTCTGGTTAGTTTTTCTCCATAAATAAAAGACACGTTTTTCATTTTCACCAATACCTCTATTGATTTAGATATTTAGAGTATGTTGGCACTCTCCTGAGTAGTATAATGCTGATTGTTCTCAGTTAACATCTTGATCTGACTGATATCGACTTAAGGTGGTCTACCCAACCAGGGAGCATTGTCCAGTGAGAAATCTCCAGCATAAACCTTTGCAAACCATGTTTGACACGTTTGGTCAGTCACAGCACCTTCTCCACACACTGCATAAACCTCCTTTGATGTTTCAGTTGCATTTTTACCTTTTTTGAAATAATAAAGCATATGTCAAAAATGTTGCATATTTTCTTCCATCTTCAATATTAAAGTACCTATGAAAAATTCACCAATTTTGATACGTTTTTTTATAATGCATGCTGATATGACAGCTGTTACAATATAGTCTAACAAAATTGTTTCAAATAAAGTTAAAGATAACTAAGTGCTACTAGAGCCATCTTACAGAAAAAAAATTATTTTGGCCAACCCAATATATCTGATAAAGGGCTTAAATACTGAATATGTATGTAAGTATGTATGTATTTTATTTATTTATTTTAAAATATTTTATTTATTATTTTTAGAGAGGGGGAGGGGAGAAGGCAGAGAGGGAGAGAGATGTCAATGTATGGTTGCCTTTCACCTGCTTCCAGCTAAGGACCTGGCTGGAGACCTGGCTTGCAACCTGGTTATGTGCCCTGGCTGGGGAATTGCACCAGTGACCTTTGGGTTTGCAGGCTGGTGCCTTATCCACTGTGCCACCAGCCAGGGCTGAATATGTATTTAAATAACTGAAAATTCAATAAGCAAACAAACAAGCCAACAAAAATAGCGGGCAAAAAACCTGAGCAGACAGTTCACCAAAGGATAGAAATAGGTGGCAAATAAGCACATAAAAACACTCAACATCATTGGTCATTAGGAAAATGCCAATTAAAATGATAATAAGATACCACTACACATCTATTAAAATGACTAAAATTAAAAAGTCTGCCCATACCAAGTATTGAGGAGGAATGCAGGAGCTAGAACTTTCATACACTGCTGGTGGGAATATAGAAAGGTACAGCTGTTTTGGGAAAGTAATTGGTAGTGTTTGAAAAATTATTCTCCAAGAGAAATAAAAACATATGCCCTTACAAAGAATTGTGCATAAATATTCAAAGTAGTTCTATTTGTAAAAGCCAAAACCTGGAATCAGTTCACATGTGTTCCAACAGACGAATGGATAAACACTTGTAGTATACCCATACAATGGACTATTTAGTCAGTACTAAAAGGGAATAAACCTTTGAGACACATAATAACGTGGTTGAATCTCAAAATAGTTATGTATAATTAAAGAAACCTGACAAAAAGTGCATATGTGTATGATTCCATTTTTATAAAATTCTAGAATAATGTTGCATAATTCTGTTTACATAAACCTTTAAAAAATGCTAATTAATCCACAGTGACACAAGATCAGTGGCTATTGGGGGCTGAGTGAAGTGGGGAAGGAGTGAGAGATTATAAAAAATGCAGGAAACCTTTGAAGATGGTACACTATTCACCTATCTTGATTGTGGCCATGACTTCAAGGGTATGTACAGATACCAAAACTTGTCAAATTGTACACCGCAAGTATGGGCAATTCATTGTGTGTCAGCTACATCTCAAAATTGTTTAAGATTAAAAACAAACAAAAAGGTAAAGGACTATATGGTTGTAGTGGAGCAGAAGGCACACATGGATTTAGGGTGAACAGTTAGACAGCTATTATAAAATCCTAGAGGAAACTGGTGATGATTTAGAAGAGAGTGAAAACAGTGGAGATGGTGTGGTGTGGAAAGATCCAAAGGATTTAGGAGTCAGAATGGAGAGGACGGGTGATAGATTGGATGGAGGTGAACAGAATGAGGGAGAGAAGGGGCTAAAGACCAGCACCTAGATTTCTGGATCTCTCAAATTGGTGCCACTTAGTGAGATGTAATCACCACTCAGGGAATACTGACATGTTCCTCATCTCCTATCTGACTTCAATTTCCCTCTCCCCTGGGTCAGACCTCAACATCTTTTTGCCTACATTGGTGCAACAGCTTTTTCTAACCTCCCCACACCCAGACTTGCCTTCTCCAATTGAGTTTTCACATCAGAGACCAGAGTGATGTTCCTAAAAGGTTTATCTTTCCATTCCATTTTCCTGTTAAATTCCTTTCCATGATTTGCCGTGACCCTCAGGATAAACTCCAAGGTCCTTAGTCTGACACCTGCAAGGCCTCCCCTGGCTTGGCCCTATCATTGTCTTCAGCCTTCTTGCCCTCCTGCAGTACTTGGCTCCACACACACTGAAATTCTTGTAGCTTATTGAACGTGTCCTTCCTTTTTCTTGGCCCTTCTGCTTCAAATTTACTTTGCGGTTTGGTTTGGTGACTCCCAGATTCTCTGTCACCATTTTGTGCTCCCTTTTATCACAGCATCTACTCATATTTTCTCAGGTGGTACTTACCTGTGACTCTGATTTCATCCTCATCTCGAGGCTCTTTCTCTTACACCTCTATGGAGCTCGCTTTTTATCTTTCTTCTACATATGGGAATCTGTGTGCTCCTCTGGACCCCTTCCAGGAGTCTGAGTACTGTTCAGCATTAAGTATAATATCAGGCACAGAGTAGGGTCTCAGCGTTGGGCCTTGAGCTTTGCTGCCTATGAGCAATGTTGCTGTTGCTAACCAGCTGTTTTCTGCTGACTTAGCCTAACTCCCCAGTCCCTGGGCTCTGTCACTCCCTTGGAAACTCCCTACTTCAACTTGTAGATTAATGGCTCAGCTTAACAGGAGACTCTCCTAGTCTTTAGACACCAGGTGGTGGTTCCCTATTGTCACCAGCATTTGTCTCACCTCTAGAGACATGTCCTGGATACTCCTTGCCTTTCATACCTTACCCAGTGCCGCACTCCTTCCTTCCACATACATGGTCTTGAGTACCTCTGGAGTCAGACATGTGCTGGCCAATGGGAAGATGAAGACAGATGAGGTACAGGCACTGATCTCAGGGAGCTCTAGATGTGGCAGTAAGTAAGTTGTTACCATACTCTGACTTTTAGCTTCCCCACCAGCAAAATAATGTCTAGGGTGCCTTTTCCTCTATAACCTCATGCTTCCGAGATTAAATGGAGTGGCAGAAAGGTGAGTAAATTGTAAATGAGGAAGAAATAAACACCTGAAAGAAAATACACAGCATTCATGAAACAGCCTCAGCTATCGCTGGACCAATGAACTTCCATATGGAGAAGACACCACAGCTGTGCTGGAACACGCATGCTCACTGTTCAAAGTGCAGTATTGGTCTTTAAAGCTTCATGGATCATGACATAAGTAGCATCTCAGGTGTTTGGCAGTTACGTGAGTACATTTCTGAGATACACAGCCTTTATCTCAATGAAGTAGTATATAGTAAAAGCTAAGAATAATTTGGGAGCTGTTTGCCAATATTTAAGTACTAGTTAAACCAATTCCTGACTGTATAGACTTGGGAAAAGTACTTTTCTGTGCCTCTTTTTGCTCATATGTAAATTAAGGACATAATAAAAACCTACCTCTGTTCGCTTATCTATAAAATGGGCATACAATAGCCCTGGCTGGTGGCTCAGTGGAGTGGTGCCAGTCTGTGAACCCAAGGGTTGCTGGTTTGATTCCCAGCCGGGCATATAACCAGGCTGCAAGCCAGGTCTCCAGCCAGGTCCTTAACTGGAGGCAGGTGAAAGGCAACCATACATTGCTGTCTCTCTCCCTCTTTGCCTCTCTTGCTTCCCCTCTCTTTGGAAATAATAAATAAAATATTTTAAAAAATAAAATAAAATAAATAATAAAATGGGCATATAATAAAACCTACTTCGTAGGGTAATTGTGAGGATTAAGTTAATAAATATATAGCTCTTAGAACAGTGCTTGGCATGAGGTAGGGGCTCAATGAATGTCAGCAATAATTATTATCATCCATAAACACCTAAGGCCAGTTCTGACTTCCCAAGAAGAAATGTGAAACTACCAAGATAGATAAACCTTAATGCAAGAATTGTTACCAAGCCTAAAACTGAAGTGTTATTGTTCCATTTGTTCATGCTTCTCCCTACTGTCATGAGGTTGGTAACTATACCCAGCCTGCAGTTGTAAGACACACAACTTCAGTAGCAAATATGATCACATTCCCTGCAGAATCTTCTATTTCAAAATTATAATTATGATCCAGTAGCTTAATTTAATTTGACCCCTTTTTCTACCCAACGGGCTGATACGGAAGAGAACTGGCAATCATGAGCCTGGGCAACTACCAAGGGATCTTTAGGAGACGAAATCACAAATCGTGAGCTACTCATTCGCCACAAAGCCTTGTCTTTTTCTAGGGTTCTCATCCTTCAGCATCTTTCATCCTACCAGCCACTTGATCAAAGTCACTTAGAGCAAGGATGAAGCAAAAAGCACACTGTATCTAAAAAGTCCATCTCTGTGCTTGCAGGTGTACTATTTTTACATTCACCATTTACGATGAAAATTTAGGAACATAAATGCTGCAACAACATTTGGTTAAAAACTTACTGCAGCCCTGGCTGGTAGCACAGTGGATAAGGTGCCGGCCTGCGAACCCAAAGGTCTCAGGTTCGATTCCCCAGCCAGGGCACATAACCAGGTTGCAAACCAGGTCTCCAGTCAGATCTGTGGCTGGAGGCAGGTGAAACGCAACCATACATTGATGTCTCTCTCCCTCTCTGCCTCTCTCCCTTCCCCTCTTTCTAAAAATGAAAGAAATAAAAAATCTTAAAAAAAAAACAAAACAAACAAACAAAAAAAACTTACTGCAGTGTCTTTAAAGCATAGCCAATTAAAGTAATTAAAAATAATTGAGAATACATACTAATTTGACTACAACTAAAAAACATATACACGTACAATACACAACAAAGAATTGAGGCGATATGGAATCAATGTATCTCGTGTAGATGGTTTCTGGAAATATAACAGCTATCACTTACTGACAAATTCTTGTTCTTAGCATTTCACATGGGTTTACCCTCTCAATAACCCTTCGAAATATTAGTATTATCTCCTTTTTACAGATGGGAAGATTAAGTAATTTCATTTGCTCAAGTTCTGACTCCAGTGCCTGTGTGTGAAGCTCAGGCCCACCAGTCTCTTTTGTCTCTCATGGTGGTAAACATATCTTTGTCAAGATCAATTTTTCTAAATAACTCTCAAAAATCCAACCTGGAAATACTACAATGGCAACAATAAGGTTGCTGGCATGGTCTTCCAGTCTTCACTGAATAATGATACCTAGTAGCATTTATTCGGTCATTTAAGAAACACTAACTGACCACTGACTTGGGTCAGACGCTTTTACAAGCACCAGGGATAGAATAGCAAATAAAATTGGTAAGACCCCTGCTTTCATGGGATGTACTTTCAATTGAGGAAAACAGACAATAAGTGAACAAGTAATGTAGCCCTAAGTACTGGGGAGAAAAATCAAACAGGTAAGAACTATTAGAACATTTAGAAATGAACTTGAAATTTTGGTTAGGCTAGCCAAGAAAGGTCTCACTGAGAAGGTGCTATTCAATTTAAAACCTAAAGGAAGAGAGAGAACCATGGAAATGACAGGTATGTTAATATTAAGTAATAAGCTTTATCTTTCTGTTTGGGTGAAAATAAATCAAGCATATTATTTTACCTAGAAAATAAAACTCTTTGAGCCTGGGGAGCAGTAAATCATGCACTGACCTTGTACCATGTACTGGCACCATGCCAGACACTATGAAGGATGCAGAGACAAAAGGCAGGGTCCTTGCCCACATCCAGTTAGGGGAGAAAAGAATATGAGAGTGGCTGTATTGTAAGAAAGGGGGCAAAATGCTTTCAAAGGGAGGAACAGAGTTCTATGGAAGGGACTCAGGGTGAGGGAGTTAGCCTGGCAGCTGTGATGGGCCCGGTGGGAGAAACAAGTGAAAAAGTATATGTGGAGGCACAGATGTGGGGAACAGAGAGAGGTTGGTCATGACATGGCCCATGAATGGGGGAGGAGTTGGGGGAAGGCCTTGCTAGAGCAGATTTGTAAGTGAGGTAAAACTTTATCCAATTTGGTTATTTTTTGTCATGAAAACAAAGACATCAAATAATTTGAATGAACTGGCTTATGTGATTAGGTAACTTAATACAATATGGAATCATTTTAAATTTGTAGCGGAATGATGTAAGCTATAAATACATAAATGAGTACATTCTGTTCCACATGATTGAAGAACACAAGTCTCCTTGTGTGCTGCAAACAAACATAAAAACAAAACAAAACAACAACAACAAAACTTGTCACTGTCTCTGCATGGGTCAGGCCATTGGAGCTGTGGGACACTTGAGGTCAGATGACCTACATGTGTGATTTGGGGATGTCACTTAAGCTTTCTGTGCCTTGCTTTCCCCACTGGATAATGTGGGCAATGCCTAAATGGCCTGTTTTTCCGAGCCGTGTGTAAATTCACTGCAGTCTTGCACATGGAAAGTACTTTATAAGCTCTGTCGCACTCAGGCTTTCCCACCCATGCTCAGCCGTAGGGCCCACATTCAACTTTGCCTTTTCTTAGTGCATTTAAGTGAAAGGGAAAATGAGAAAGAGTTAGAGATTGAGGAGACATTGTACTTAGCTGTATAGCTTGGGGAAAAAATCTTAGAACTGTTCCTCGTCTGTAAGATGAGGCCTAATAATATCATGCAGGTTGTGATAAGGTTTAGATAAAATAATGCCTACTATGGTGCTCTGGGGAGCTCTTAGAAAAGCTCCGAAAGACCATGTATTTTCCTCAGAAGCAGGGAAGTGGGTATAATCTATAGGACTGCATTCCATTCTGGAGCAAACCAGCGAGAAATGACCTACTAGTAAGACAGTGTGAAGGTTTCTACCAACCAGACTGAAAGGAAGCTCTAGGCTACCTAGTTCCTCCTTCCCCAGTATGAGGAAGGACCCTAAAATGATCCTTATCTGCAACCTTTTGGATACATGACACTCATCCAGGTCAGTTCAAACAACTTTAACTGGGTATCTACTATGTTTCAACCACAATAGAGGTCATAAGATCTAGATAAAGTTAAAATCTGGGCCCAGGCTGGTGGCACAGTGGATTGGTGCCAGCCTGCGAACCCAAAGGTCATTGGTTTGATTCTCCAGCCAGGTCACATTAACAGGTTGCAAGCCAGGTCTCCAGCCAGATCTGTAGCTGGAGGCAGGTGAAAGGCAACCATACATTGATGCTTCTCTCCCTTTCTTCCTCCCTCCCTGCCCTTCTCTCTAAAAAGTAATAAATAAAATCTTTAAAAAATATCCAGAGAGGTTCATGATATAGTTGCAGGGTTGTGGGGACCCAGACTAGAGGAGGTCCTCATAATCCAGCCTATGGAATCTTGGATACGACCTCAGTAGGGTTGAAACCAGTGTGGAATCCCTGGCCTACAGGGTCGCCAGGTCAAAGAAAAGGACGACAGAGAACTGGTGAAGTAGAAACATGGAGCATTAAAAGCGTGTGTGTGTGTGTGTGTGTGTGTGTGTGTGTGTGTCTGTGCACACACATGCCTGTGTGCGATGAGCATCTTGAGAAAGCAAGGCTAGGGAAAGTTGACTTTAAAATTTTTCTGTGAAACTTTCAAGTGCCTTCCTCTGGCCCTTTCTCTACAGTTTGTGTAAGCCCTTCTCCTGCGAGCCACTCCCGCTATGACTCTGTTCTCCCTGGGAAGGCAGGAACTTGGTCCTGACCTTGTAAGGGAGCAGCTCCCTGCCAAATTGTTTCACTCCCCCAAGCCCCAGCTGACATCCTGTGATCAGGCCGGTTTTCGATCACTTCACAACCGGTCAGCTAATGCTCACAGGGTCACCCCAATTCATGGGTGGGCAAACTCTTTAAAATCAGGCATCCAAAGTATTTAACAAAATTGCCTTTTACAGAGGCCTGGAGAAAAGACTCAACCATTACAGCATTTCCTTTTTCTCTTCTTCATGCTATCTGATGCCAAGGTTCTAATTTTATAGGCAAGTTGTGAATCTCCCTAAAACAAAATAAATTCCATATAAGGGAATGTATGGCTTTATTGGGATGGCACTTTCAAGTACGCAAATGTGTTGTATGCTCTAACTTGTCCAAAGGTTTATGGGGATAAGAATATTTTAGTACACTGAGAATTAGCAATAGGCCAGGCAGTGAGCTAGTGCCTCCATTTATATTATCTCATTTTATTCTCATATCATCCTATGAATTAGAAATACTTTTCATGGTACAGTGAAAAACACTGAAGCTCAGAGAGGTTAATTCTCACTCTACAGCTAGGTCAGGGAATAGTTGCTAACTGAACCCAGGTCTGGTACTGCAGAGTCTGTCTGCAAATTCCGAAGCTTTATTAGTTTTGTATTTAGTATTTTGAAAGAAGTTTTTGGAAATTATATGGTACCCTTTTTCTTGTGTGCATATGTAGGCAAAGCTAAATATAAATTAAACTTGCTGTAACCTGTTTTTCTGGGACTATTTTTGCATTTGCTCTGGAATCACTCGGTGTTTGCCTTGTTTGGCTGCTTATAAAGGATCATTGACTGTTCTGCGCAGTTCTAGTGCTTTCTGTCTGCCTCTTGAAAACCCTCCCAGGCCCTTTATGTTTGCTGCTTCTAAACTGTTGTAGGCTACTAAATAAAATAGCTGTGCTCATTTGAGTATGTCTAAAATGAGGTAAATAAGGCTGAATGACCACTGGAGTGTTCAGACTATGTGGAAAATGTGCTAATCTAAATGCGTGGGCCTGATTATAAAGTAGTTAACATGACATAAGAAACGTCATGATGCTCATGGTGGTTCCGTCTGTTTCCATCTCAGGACCTGGGAAGAAACTGACTCTTCCTATTGAAAGAATCAAAAGCAAACTCCTTCCACATCCACTTCCATAGCACATGGCAGGAAGTTACAGCCGCCTGTTCAGGTTAGCGACAGAAAGATGCAGGCCTCCCGAATACACACCAGGAGAAACCATTTCTTCTGAAATGACTCAGAAGCACTGAGCATTTTGTAGAGCATACTAGAGAAATAAAAAAATTGCTCAGGAGCACCACTGTGGAAGACTGCAAATGAAGTAAACTTGTAGTAAACACATAAGCAGGGGCTAAAATCGTTCCTCAAATAATAAGACTTCTATTACTAGGAAGAGATATTTCAATACCAACTTGCTAGAGGCAAAAACAGACAACGCATGAAGACAGGAAGATGGCCAGGCATACACAGTGCAAGACTACGCAGAATGCATACCTTTCTGCAGCTCCATGCAGCTACAGTTGCCATACATTTCCGACTGAGATGGAATTGAAGGCATACACCAGAACTCCACTAAATGCCTTCGGATATGGCCATGTTTATGCTCACATTTCCTATGTGGTTACCTGCATATAGTTCTCATTCCATGTAGAATAATCATCTTAAATCCTGCTTTTTCATAAATCCTGATCTGATACTCTCTCCCAGGGCTGTGACAAAGGTGTGAACTTGATAGATCTATCTGACTATTGAGGTCACATTTTTAGCTCCTAGAATGGGAAGTTTATATATAAACTCAATTAGAAAGGATTCCTAAACAAACTTTAATTTTGTCTCAATCTGGGACGCAATGAACTGACCTTGTGACATCTCCTAAGAGGCCTTCAGTTTTCTGGGTTCCACCTGGATCAGGGAGCCTGTGGTAGGTACTCGGCAAATACCACTGTTTTCATTGTAAGTGAAGTAAAACTGCATCATAATGTTCAAGAACTAAGTTAAACTCACTCAACATTATTATTTATCAGGACACTCTCTAAAATGATCTTACTAAAATAAGACCCATTTTTAGTTGATGCTCAAATGGAAGAAAGTTGTTATTCAGCAGGGGCCCTGTGGTTGAAGGCTTCTGGTCTGATAGATTCTCTAAGGGACATTGTAAGAGGCTCCCTAGTGTCTACTAAGAAGAACGTCTTTCCATATTACCCAGATGCAGGAAGGTATGCAGACCCCCAAGAGCTTAAGAAAGACATTCATTAAGAGAGACTGTCAAAACAGTCAGTGCACAAACAAATTTAGGAATCTGGCAAACAAATCATAGGGTGACAGCAAGAGTAAGAATGACAGTTCTGACAGGCTTTTAATTTTTTCTTTCAGTACACTGCCCGAGGGTGCCCCAGCCCCTGGCTTCAGTGTTGAGGACACGCCCTTCAGGAAAGGAGAGGAGGCAGCCATAAATGCTGCTGGCCATTGACGTATTTTTACCAATGGACTGTCCATAGGCAGGCCCTTTCCGTTGTGGGTTAATTAAATCCCTTCCAGTCTTCAGCACCAGAGCTAATGTATACCACACCAGTAAAACATTCCTAGCAATTTGAATTTCCTTCATTCGCTTCCAAGAAGCCGGGAGTCTAATGGAGCAGAAGGCTGAGTCAGCACAGACAAGCTTACAGCTTTGTTGGTTCAAGTTAAACAGGATCTTTGCATGTTTCTGGCCAGAACTGTGGGGGTTTTGTTTGTTTGTTTGTTTTGGCATTTTAAAAAATTGATCAGTTTTATGAGACCTTTTCAAAAAGAATACAACCTGTTTCTGGCTCCATCAAGCTCATTCATCTTGCTTTTGAATTTACTTCTTAAAATTCTGTCCTGCCATCTATTGTTTCATTTGGTAACTTTTCAATGTACTTTATTTTTGTAGCTTTATTGAGGTATAACTGACAAATAAGTATAAATTTAAGTCAAACAACGTTCTGATTTGATCACTTATCTATATTGCAAAATGATTACCACCGTAGTATTAGTTGCTGCCTTCATCACATAGTTACCATTTCTTCGTGTGGTGAGAACATTTTAGACTTACTCTTTTAGGAGTATTGAAATATATGATACAGTATTATTAGCTCTAATTACCACACTGTTGATCAGATCTCATCTGATGACAGAGTTGAGTTCCTACTTTGTGCCAGGCCTTGTGCTAGACACTAGGACTGAAAGAAGAATGGGACACAATTCCTGCCCCAGCGGAGTTCCGTTTTCTCCATCAGCTACCTGTGGGGACCTGCTTGAGATATTTTACCTTTGTTTTCTTGTCTACGAATTGGAAATTAAAAGGACCAACTTAGTAGGTTATTGAAAGGAATAAATAAGATATTAGAGTATTAACACAATGCCTAATACCTTATAAGCACTCAAAATTAGTAGTTATGATCATTCAAATTATTAGTTAATATTTTATTAGGGGCTGGCTCCAGTGCTGTCTCCTTTGAAATATCTCAGCCAATTTTGTCAACTGAAAGTAATTTCTCCTTTTCCTTCTCTCTCTTCTTTGCAGCCCAAGTTACTACTTACTCCATTCATTTTCTATAGACAATTGTACCTGTATCTGTCATCTCCACTAAACTGTGAACTGTTTGAGGAACTGTTTTTTTCCCCCACTTATTCATTATTCTTCACTCATTCATTCATTCAACCCACAAATATATATTAAGCATCTATTATGTGCCAGGCACCACTGTGGCATATTATATGCCACTGGAAATACAGTAAAAAACAAGAAGACCAATGGTCTTAGTCCTTGTTATTAAGTTTGATGGTACAGACAGATAAACAGACAGGTAATTATTGACCAGCCTAGAAAAGGAGTAGGCACAGGAATCTATTAGAATAACCAGGAGGAGAAACAAACTCCGATCAAAAGAGTCAGAGGAAGCCCCCTAGAGGAAGGCGTTTGTAAATTCTGATGGGCAAGGGGTAGTTTACCTAGGACAGGGTGAAAGGGACAAGGAAACATATTCCTGACAAGGAAAAGACCCAGAGATGACAGAAAGCAATAGTTTATAGCTATAGGGAAATTATAAAGAGAAGAGAGGAGAAAGATGAGTTGGAGAGACAGGCAAACACCAGATGATGCAGGACCTTGTAGGCCAAGTTAAAAAGTCTTGTCTTTGAGAATATAAAAGGTCACCAGAGAGTTTTAAGCAAAGGAGTGGCATGACAGTCATTTAAACTTGAATAGTGGGGAGGATGGGAGAGAATATTTTTGGAAAATCAGAATCAATAGGACTCACTGACCGAGTCCTGCTACTATCCAGGGTTGGGGAGTGGGAAGAGTCACAAAAGACTTGAGGGTTTTGGGTTCTGGCCATTGAAGTAAGATAAGAGGTCATGGATTTTCTGAATTGGCACAAACAAGTGGAAGAGTTAGTTTTGAATTTGGAGACAGAAAATGAATTCAGTTTTAAAATGCAATTGATGCACCTGTGAGGTATCACATGGAGATACTAAGTGTGAAGTTGGATAGAAAGGCTTGAAGCGCCAAAGTAAGCAAAGGACTGAAGCACAGATTGGGGTGTCTGCTGCAGAGAGATGGTAACTATAGCCAAGAGGGGGGATGAAATCATGCAGGGAGGCTTGGAGAATTTTATTAAAAGAGAAAATAGCCTAGAACAAAACCCTAACGCATTCTATCACCTGAACGACAGAGATGCTACAAAAGAAGTCTAGAAAGGCATGGCCAAACTGATGGGAAGGTGCCCAGCACCATGCGTGTCACAGAAGACCATGGAAAATAATGTTTCCAGAAGAAGACAAGGCCATACTTAAAATAAAAACAGCATTTTGATGACCTCAGCCAGAGCAGTTTCAGTAGAGTTGAGGGGAACAAAGGCCAGACTGTGAAGGGTTGAGAAATGAGTGGGAAATGAGGAAGTAGACACACATAGCCACCATGTGGTAGGGCCGAGATTCAAATGTCACCCTGGATGTTTTTATAATAGGTGCTTAGTAAATGTCTGTTTGACTCAAGTAAATGGATTTTAAACTCTGTTATACTGCTCATCTTAGCATATTTACCTGTGTCTATATGTACCTTGTCTCTTGACTCAGAAAAAGAAGTCACCATACCTTAGAAATTATACCATAAAAACTCACCTAACTTCTATAGATCAAAGTGGTAACAGTGTAGCATCTTATATCCTCACCTTAGCAGGATTTTGGTGTCAAAATGGCAGTGGATCCAATGACTAGAACAAATATTCACACCTGAATTTCTGGAATGTTTCCAACTTAATATTCTCTGGCCTGTTATCTGATCTATGACAGCAAAGTCCTAGAAATTTTAATGTTCTGTAAGTAGTAAGGGAAGACATTACACCAATGAATGTTACAACAAAATATAGCGAAGTCAGAAAAGATGAATACAAGTTAGTGTTACTTGTCCAAACATGGGCATGTTATGCATTAGTTCATGCCCTTTTACATTTAACAAGAAATTATAAAAATTCTAGGCACATAAACACTGAAAAAGAAATCACTTAAAACTAATAGACAAATTCGGTACAGTTGCAGGGAGTAATATTAACATATAAAAATTACTTGTATCTATACATGATGAATTATTCAAAGAGGAAATAATAAATTAAGGAAAAAATCCATTCACAATAGCAACAGAAAGAATTAAATACTTAGGAATAAACTTAACCAAAGAATTAAAAGGACTGTACACTGAAAATCACAAAATATTGATAAAGAAAATCAAACACATCAGAGATAAATGGGAAAACATCCTGTGTTTGAGAATTACTATTAAAATTTCTAGGCTATCCAAAGTGATCTATAGATTCAATGCAACTTCAATCAAAAGTCTAATGACAGTCTTCACAGAAATGGAGAAAACAATCTTAAAATTTGTATGGGAGAACCAAAAAATCTCAATAACCAAAGCAATCTTGAGCAAGAAGAATCAAGTTGGAAGCATCACATTTCCTGTTTATATAAATATATGAAAAGGCTACAGTAATCAAACCAGTATGGTATTGGCAGAAAACAGGCATATACTACAAGATCAATTAAACAGAGTAGGGAACCTAGAAGTAAATACAGGTATGTCAACTAATCTTTAACAAGGGTGTTAATAATGCAATAGGGAAAGTATAATCCCTTCTATATATGATGTTAGAAAAGCTTGGTATTCTCACCTACAAGGATGAATTTGGATCCCTGGATTAAATGAATTAAAGTATTAAATGTAAGGCCTGAAAGTATACAACTATTAGAAGTAAGCATTAAGAAAAATGCTTCTTGACATTAGTCTAGACAATGACTTGGATATGACACGAAAAGCACAGGCAACTCACGCAAAAGTAGACAAGTACAACTGCACCAAGATAATAGACTTTTGTACACCAAAGAAAAACCACAAACATGGAAAAAAGGCAACCTAAGGATAAGGAGAAAATGCAAATCATGTATCAGATAAGGGGTTCATACCCAAAATATGTAAGGGATTCATATAACTAAATAGTAAAGGAACAAATAACTTAATTTTTTTTAATGGGTAAAGACCTGAAAGACATTTCTCAAAAGAAGAAATACAAATGGCCAGAAGGTATATGAAAAAGTACTCACCAGGGCACATAACCAGGTTGCAAACCAGGTCTCCAGTCAGGTCTGTGGCTGGAGGCAGGTGAAAGGCAACCATACACTGATGTCTCTCTCCCTCTCTGCCTTTCTCCCTTCCCCTCTTTCTAAAAATAATGAAATAAAATCTTAAAAAAAAAAAAAAAAGTACTCAGTACCACTAATCATCAGGGAAATGCAAATTAAAGCCACAGATACTATCTCATCTGCTAGAATAGCTTTTATTAACATAACAAAAGATAGCAAGTTGTTGTGAGGATGTCAAGATAAGAGAACCTTTGTGCACTGCTAGTGGGAATGTAACTGGGTACAGTCACCATGGAAAATAGTATGGAAGTTCCTAAAAATAAAATTTAAATATAACTACTTTATAATTCAGTAATCCCAAAGGAAATTAAATCAGTATCTTGAAGAGCTATTTGCATTGCCATGTTCATTATAGCATTACTCACGAAAGTTAAGGTATAAAAGCAAATGTCCACCAATAGATGAATGGGTAAAGAAAATGTGATATGTATATACACATGCTTTATATACGGACTATTGTATACTTTAAAATTATTTTTAATAAGGAGAACATTAGTATTCCAAACATAAAAAAAGGTAAATTTCCTCCCTCCCTTTCTCTCTCTTTTCCTTCCTTCCTCCCTTTCCTTCCCTTCCTTTTCCTTCACTTCTCTTTCTATCTCCCTCCCTTCTTTCCTCCCTTCCTTCCTCCCTCTCTTCCATATTTGTCTCAGTGCCAGGGACTGGAGACCATTGTTGATAACCACCAAAGCTGTCAGGTCTCCTTTAATAATCCAAATGTATTCCTCAGAGATTTGCCAATAACCTTTAGATAAAAGAAGAAGGAATAATTTGTTAAATATTGAATAATAGGATTTCTTCAAAGCCAAGGGAAACCCTGTGGTGGAGATAATATCATGAGTCCGTTTTCCTCAAGTATCCCATTACCTGTGCTCTCCTCTGCAGCCCTGTTGGCATCTATCCTATTTCTCTCACTGACTTGCAATTGTCTGTTTACTTGACTGTTTTCCGAAGACTTGAGGCTTTCACCAGCAGGGACTCTTTCATCTCAGCGTTCCCAGACTTGGCAAAGGGCCTGGCTACAAGCCTGTTTAGTTAAGTATGTGGAAAATAAAAGAAAAGCAAGTATTCCTATTCTTCTTTCTTAAAGGGAATTTGTTAAATGTATGACAGGTGTTGCTCTAACTTTAACATCTTTATGAGATCTTTCATGTAAATTGCCAAATGAGACAAAAACTCATTAGACTGTGTCAAGATTGTGGGTTTGGGAAATGGGATACCCAAATCTAGGGGTATTCTCTGATCTTCGTTAAACAACTATCTTAATTAGTCCTCAGGCCAAGTTTTTAATGAACTATTTCTATAAATCCTGCATGGGTCCTAAAACTCTGATTCCCTGTGCACATTCTGCCCCAATTCCTTCAGGGACATAGTGTTCTCAGGAGGTGCATTTAATTGGTGTCCCCTGGTGACTTCTGCTCTCATCGCTCCCCAGCTATGTTCCAGCCATCTGTCACCACTTTGACTTTCACCAGTACTTCCTTTATTACCCTGCTTGTGGGGTCTTGAATCAGCCTGCAATATCATGCCCAAAATCTTTGTCTGACTTAAGTCCTATTTACCTTTCCTTTTGGGGAGAATGTCCTTCCTGACTCCTTCCTGACTAAGGTAATTGACTCAGCTAGATGCTAAGCTCTAAGACAGCAGGGCTGCGTCTTTCACAGTGCCTAGCATGGGGCGGTGTGCAGCATGTGTTAAATGGGTGAAAACAGAAAGGAACCCATACTTATTAAGTGCTGATTGTGTGTCAGGCACTCTCGGGCTGAATCTCACTTAGGTCATTTGGTTCCTATGACAATCCTGTGTAAGGCAGCATGGTCTCCAGTTTGCAGATAAAGAAATGAAGACTCTGGGAAGCTGAGTAACTTATTTAAGACCACATAGTTGGTAAAGGTGGAGCAAAGTCTGTATCTAAAACCTAAAATACATTTTTCTATTGTTTCCTATCCCTCTTGTGGAGCATGTGAGATGATCAAAAACCTTTGTTAAGCAAAACAGAACCAAGTATATGAATACAAGGAATAGGCCTTCAGTGGTCAGGGGGAAAGGGGTTGGGGGGAGGGGGGAGGCAGAGGGAAAGAAGGGGAGCAGCTTAGACAAGAACCTAGTATAAAGGAACCATGGACATGGACAACAGGTGGGATTGACTTTGGGGGGAATGGGTGGGTGGGGAGGGGGACAGAGGG